>JANAVB010009596.1:23589862-23789778 GCA_029216955.1 Iris pallida | reverse complement strand
AAATGTTATGGGCCTACCGCACCACAGTTCGCAATCGACCAGATGTACGCCTTTCTCTTTAGTACATGGGTGTGAAGCTGTTCTTCCCCTTGAGATCCAGATTCCTTCTCTGAGAATTGCAATCTCCAATGAACTTACAACAGAAAACAATGATCGTCTTCGACTTCAAGAATTGGAAGCTCTAGATAAAAAATGATTGTATGCTCAACAAAATATCGAGCTGTATCAGGCCCGAATCTCAAAGGCTTTTAACCGGAAAGTCAAAGTCAGAGCATATCAGAAGGGAGAACTGGTCCTTACTGTCAGACGTCCTATGACCATGACACATATGAGCAAAGACAAATTTGACGCAAAATGGGAAGGCCCATTCGTAGTAAACAAAGTCTTCTCTAACGGAGCATACCAGCTTGCCTCTATGGATGGGAAAGTCATGATGATGCCTATCAATGGCAAATTCTTAAAGAAATATTATGTATAATATTTTCATCATTCCCCAGCAAATATAAAATCAAAGTTAAATTCTTCTTTACAAAAGTTATCTCGATATCGTTATCCCCAGAGGAAACTGATATTCCACCATGTATCATCTTCCCAGAGAATTTGATATTTTGTTTTATTAGATCCCCAGTGGTTTTAATAAAGATCTTGAATAGAAAATCATGTCCATATTACCTCTGAATTTTCTATCTCAGTATGTATCATATTTTCTATTCTCTGAAAATGATATCTCGTCTTTTGATTTTCGAGTCCAAAGATCATGGAAAATAGAATCTAAAGATATCTTTATATCTGAATTCTGTTTTCTCTAATCAGTATTAAACTAAAAATCTTTGGTTTAGTATCATGATAGAGTTACAAAGTTTATTTGTATATTCTATTCTATTGAAATATGTCATGTATTATTTACCTCTGAACATGTTTTCTACAAAAATATCATCCACAGAATTGAAATCAAGCCAAGATATTCATTTCAATCAAAATCAGAACAATGATTACAAATGGGTATCAAAACTTCAATACATGATAAATGTAAAACAACTATTTAGGAGGAGTAATGATCTCCTGAATACGAACGATTACATTATTCATCTTTTCTTCATGAGCTTTCTTGATTCGCTCTGCTGTTTCAGCTCCAATCATCCGTTGGTCATATTCTACAATAATAGAGCTACGACGATTGGTCTCTTCAATCTGATTGGTTTGCATCAATTCTCGCTCCTGCTGTAAAACTTGACAGTGTTCAGTTGCAGATTTACGATCAGTAGCAATCTATGATTGTTCTTTTTCCACAGAGGCAATTTGTTCCTGAATACGAGCTAGCTCTTTCCTCAACTTTCTAAGCTCTTCAGCTTTTGACGCTTCATCTTTCTCTAGGCGTTCCATATTCTGACGAGTACTTATTATTTCTTCGTCTTTCGTCATTAGCTCTTTGGAAGACTGAGCGAGGAATTCTGTCAGAGCAATGTGCTGAGCTTGAGCTTTATTCTCCAATTGAGCAATCTCAGCTGCAGTCAGAGAATTAATGTCCTCCTTTTTAATCTCCCAATATTTATGGATGTTTGCTTCTAATTCACTCAGGAGATGTTCAAAGAAGACACATTGAGCCTCATAACCAGCTTGTCTCAAAGCTGAAAGTGGAAAACTAGTCGCTTCTCGAAGACTCGAAAAGGGTATAGTCTCATCCTTCATAAGTCGTCTTGAGAATGTATCCAGATACGAATAAATAATATCTGAATACATCCCCATGATCTTTGCTATCCCTGTATCAAAACCGGGAGTCGTTGCAATAATAGGGGAAGGAGCAGGAGGAGCCTCTATTCTTGGAGCTGAAATTAGTACTTTTGGAGAACTCGGCAGATGTGAACTCCCCTCACCCACATCAGTTTGAACAAGTGGGGCTTGAGTAGAACTCATAGCCGGTGCAGTTCCTACAGCTGTTAGGAATCAAAGAAGCATGATCAAAATCAAAAGACAATAAAGCAGAGACAAGACAAAATTTTGATGAATAAAATATTACCTGGAGCTGGTTCATATTCAGTTTCCTTCGGATCATTCAGACTGGCTCGTAGTCTGTTCAGAGTACTTTCTGACACGGGATTTATTTCACTGCTTCCCGCCCCAGAAGTACTCGGAACTTGAACTTCTATATGCCTTTCCGGCTCTGGTGTCAACCCTGAGTGTTGACCAATGGTCTTCAGTGCATCAATTGGTGTTTTAGACGGTGATTCATCGTCTATCTCCATGTCTTCTTCTCCAGAAGAATGAGACGACGGTTCATAGTCAACTTGTTCGCTCTCTGAAGCTTCAACAATTGGATTGAGAGGAGTGGCTTCCTTCACTGATTCTCCCGAAATCAGTAAGTCATTAGCCATTTCAGTCTGATGCTCGGCCTCTACCGCAGGCTGACTAATTTCCTGCGCATCATCGGCCATTTGTGGAACTAAGCCTATATCTGAAGGCATGGAAGACCCAGCAGGTTCAGGAATCTCTTCTTCAACAGGTTCTGTCTTTACAGAAAAATTAAATGCAGCTTGTTTTTCTGAACCCAATCGCATAGCACGATCGGTAGGACTCTCTGCATCCAGACAAATCACGGATTTAGTTTTTAAAACTATCACTTTCCTTCCTATTCTTTTAGTTAATGGAACAGTAGGATAATGGTCTATTGGATCACTACCTGCTTCATCAACATCTCTGACTCGATTAGACACAGGAGAATTCCCTGGGATAGTAATTCCTCCACGACTTCGAGTCTCTGCTCGAGTAGCTCTTTTTGCAGCAGGACCAGCAGCACTTTTACCTCGCTTCCTCTTCGGGGTATTATCAGCAGATATACTTTCTTCAGCACTCCCGATGGGTACATGCAATGGTTGATGAAGGTCATCAGAGAAGAAAGTCTCCAAAACATCATCATCAACTTCATCAGTGGCCAGAGGATCTTCTTTGTCATGACAATCTCTAAGCAAGGCTGATTTGGTTGATTTCTTTTCAACATGAATAAAGCTTCTGCCTAAGATGCTAAATTTTTCATCAAAAGTATTGGCTGATACATAGAATCTGGCATAGGACACCAATATTCTAGCTCCTCTCCGATAGCTGACCGGATCTGGCATAGAAAAGGTAGCCCCTGTACCTTTGGCAATGTAATATAGCCAAGCTCTGGCACCATCAATCAACCCTCCTTGATAACCAAAACACGTCGTTGCATTGCCTACATGCAACTGATCGTAACCAAATTGCCGAGCAAATCTGCTCGGAAGATATGGCTCTAGATAAGTGATGTTGTCACGGCGGCAGATTAAATGAGATGGCCTGATTCTCTTTAGCCATTCATGTTGGATATCATCCAACTCATTAGCACCAACGCTGTCAATCAATCTCCCAGGCATGCTCTCATAACCAACAGGTGGTGGAACACAAGTGAAGCTCCATAGTTCTCCCCTGTTTAATATAGTTCTGCAATCGGTCAAAGTGTCATATCTCCATTTCGGTATGTGCTTGTACCTTTCCAGAAAGGTATCATCTGGTCTAGCCATTCCAGCACTCATCAGAGATTCGAAATGCAGAAGCAGCCATCCAAATAAATAGATAAAGGGCATTTCTACCCGAGGAAAGGATGTAAGGCCCTTCCTTGCCAATTCGAACATTCTGTCTGTGTATACCCTTAATCCAGCATTCAGACGACAGGTCATTGCTGTCAGTAAATCCATCTTATACCCAAAAACCAGACGGACTGCTGCGAAGACAACTCCTCTGTGCATCCTGTCTGCTGAACAGGTGCCAGGTACTACAAACTTTCTTAGCCAGAGAGATATAAAACCGGCCAGATGACCTTCAGCAGATAATTCTCGGCCACCCTACTTAATATAGGTCTCTAACCTATCACCGGCTTTATAGGTATCTACATCTTCTTCGACGATAATGTCGTCATGATTTGTCTCCCGGATTAATCTGTTAATCTCGGCTTGACTCAAAGGTTTAAATTCACCGACATACTGCTCAGATTTCTTCTTCTTTTGAACTTCATCAGTACGGCCTTGAAATAAATAGGCCATCCATTTGGAAGAGTAACAGTTGGAGTCTCCTTCTCCACCCTGTCCTTTATAAAATGCCTTACATATACTGTAATGGCACATCAATTCTTCAAAGACATGAAGAATCAGTGGGTTGGCTTCAGAAATCTTATTCATTTCATCAACAAAAGGGATATACTCTTCATATGGTAAATCTGCTGTTGGTAGCTGAGAAATATATGCCATTTCATGAAGGGCGAATCCCAGCTCGCCCCTTGGGGTCATGAAGGTGCCAGTACGATAGTTATATCTCTCCGCTAACGCCAAGAACAGATCCGGGTTTGGCTTAAAACCATAAGCAGTACACTTAATAGCATCATATAGGCATATCGTCTTTAACTGTGTACCAAAGTTCTGCAGAATCTATCTCACTAGAGCAGTCCATCTAGTATTTTTCGGGTTCACCAGGCCGGTAAGTCTCATAGACTGTTTTGGGTATATGGCATTTTTCAGTTGAGCAAATTCGTTTGCAAAAATTGGGACTCTGACTGGCTTCAGCAGTGCCGAGTCCTCAGGAGGGATGGTGGCAGGTAGCAGTCCTCGCAGAGATGTGACATGTGGTTCGGTACCACTACGAAATCTTCCTTGACGATATCCGATCCACCCAGCCTTTGCTTGTCGGGATGGAGTGATATCCCACTTCATCTGTCTTTGTTGACCCGAGTGGAATAAACGAGCTATATTGATGCTTTTTGTCAAGCCAGTTAGATACATGGGCTGATTCACATAACCATCCCTATGATAAGAATATGCTACTTTGTCCAGAGCAGGCTGGGAGTTCATGTCAATAGCATCTCCAAAAAGGAATGCTGGCTTCAAATGGGTAACACCATCCACACTCTGTAACGGCAGTCCACTCATCAAGTTCAGTAAAGTATCATCTTCCTGATTTGTCAAAAGAGCTATTCTTGTAGAAGGTCCGTCGAATTGGGGAAAACGAACATGTGATAGATCACTTCTATAGTTATTTCCTACACTTCCTTCAAATTCTGCCTCCTGAGCTAGAATATCCACTACAAATGAAGAATAAAGTATTAGAAATCTTCAACGTCAAGAGAGGATAAAGCTCAACATACGCTCAGTTTTTACTAAGCGTACAGCTCAACATACGCTCAGTTTTACTAAGCGTATAGCTCAACATACGCTCAGTTTTACTAAGCGTACAGTTCAACTTACGCTCAATTTTTACTAAGCGTATGGCAGACTCAAGGTTCAGCATATGCTCAGTTTTCCTTAAGCGTATGGCAGACTCAAGGTTCAGCATACGCTCAGTTTTCCTTAAGCGTATGGCAGACTCAAGGTTTAGTATATGCTCAGTTTATCTTAAGTGAATGATTTTAAAAGTTCAGTTTATGATCAGTTTGAGCGTATCAGCGTATGGTTGACAAGATGATCATCAAAAATTACGCTAACACAGGAGTTAGCGTATTTCAATGAGACAATTTGCCATAGCATATTCTTTTAAGATAGCGTATTTTGATATCTCTATCAAAAATACGCGTATCTTACAGATATACGCTCCAAACATATTTTTCGTAAAAACGAAAAACATGGAATACGGCTATACCCTAAAGAGGGAAGCGTATTTGCTGACGTATTGACCCTAAAGAGGGATACGTTTTCTGAGTTTTGTTCTAACCAGAGCCCTAAAAAGGGAATAGTTATTTGTTCATCATCTTCGTCCTTACCATAAAGAGGTTTCAATGGTCGTTCACTGCATGAAATACGCTGACTGGCCGTCTTCTTGGTGGTGGCAGTATCGATGGCAGGATGAGACGACTCCTCAGGGGCTTTCCCCTTTCCTTTCGCAGAAGCATCAGCTTTGGGCGCCATTAATGGAGGTTGAGTCGAAGATGAAGAAGGGGAAGAAGGGTTTTGAGTTTCTGAAAGCACTTTTCTCTCTCGAAAGCAAAAGCCGTGGTAAAGAAATAAAATAGGTTTTGGAAGACCTATTTATAGAAGAAAGGAAGAAGTTCAAACGGCGGATATTCTTTAAACAAAATCCCTAAAGATTTGCACTGATATTGAGGAAGATAACAAACTCATGCCAGCGTGTCAGGACTTATTCTCACTTTAAAGTTCAAAGTAATTTCGAACTTTTGAAATTCATAAAGTTCGAAAACTTTGAAGGGGGTCTTGTAGGGTGTGAAAATTATGACACACTGACATAAGACTCAGTCCAAGTCATACGCTCAAAGCCATACGCTCAGTCAAAGCCATACGCTCAAGGCCATACGCTCAGTCAAGGCCATACGCTCATCTAAAGGCCGTATGCTCAGTGAATATTTTATTATTTTCTGAGATGACACCACAGCATGTATTTAATAAAGGATGAATCTGACACTTCGTCTTTCGTGCAAAGACAGCTGTCCAATAAAGACTAGCCGTCGTATAGGTTTTCGAAGAGTCGGTTTTGTCTTTTACGAGGACAGCTCAGCATCTCTCATAAATGTAAAAGCCATCATTACTGTCAGTTTTGACAGTCTGTCAGCCATCATATCCGCAGTCACGATGCTCGAGAAGATTTTGTCAGTTATTGGAAGATATGGCGTATCAAAGAAGATTGATGATGGCCACGTGTCTACTTATTTAAACATGCCACATGTCTACTTATTCAAACATACGACTCCTTCCAAATTAAGTGAGCGTATGGATCTCATACGACTCCTTCCCAATTAAGTGAGCGTATGGATCTCATATGACTCCTTCCTAATTAAGTGAGCGTATGGATCTCATACGACTCCTTCCAACTAAGTGAGCGTATGGACCCCATACGACATCTTCCCAACCAAGTGAGCGTATAGATTCCATACAACTCCTTGACAAGTGAGCGTATAGTTTCCATACGACTCCCTGTCAATAATGTGAGCGTATCAGCTTTATATGGTTCTACGCTGTCTAAGTCAGTGTATGCAAGACATGTGCCTTCAAAAGCTAGCGTATGACTCTTCCTCTAAGGCAGCGTATCACAGCAGTTGTGTCCAGAATGATTTTCAACGTGCAGTTAACATACGTTCTCACGTGTCCTGCACTCAGTTATCCACTTCTTCAGAAGTTATGCAACGTGGCATTCATGCCATCAATCTCTCCGGAATATGCTCCACTACTTTCAACCGCACGCTAATGTGTCTCCATTAGAATTTGTCATGCGTCCCTGCAGTTATGTACACGTCAAGTAACTACCTGAGCGTATGCTTAAGGACAGTTATTCTGAACTCTATAAAAGAGAGTTTCTTCATCTTCATCAGAGACTACAGTCAATTTCAGAGAGAACAGAGAGATTGCCCAGTTGCTGTCCAAGTTCTTCGAAGTTCGAGTTTTCTTCATCGCATCGTCCAAGGGATAAAGTAATCGTCTTCTAGATTAGATTCCTACAGTTGTAATTTTCTCAGATACAAAATAAATAAAGTGAATTTATTTATGGAAAACAGTCATACCCTTCCCTTCGCAGCCAACGCCTTCACTGTCAGAGGCACAACTACTTACTTGCGTCTGCATGAGGCACAGGATGGTGATATGATCACACCATCTCCAATCCCACGGTGCAGTTATCTGCTCTGGATCATAAGATTAAGTCACTTCTCTACAAGAGATTTGGGAACTCCCATCGCAACCAATGCAAGTCAACCTGTCGCTCCAAAAGCATAGTAACCTCGCCAAACTGAAGCACAAGCCTACTTGTCGCCTACAGTATAGTGACTCTGGTAGCCTGAAACATAGCTTCATAAGTTGCTCTACATGTACAGAAGTCTCATCGTCATTCGAAGCCAAGTCCACTCGTCGCCTGAAAGCACAGAGGTTCCGTCGTTTCCAGAAGCACGGTCTACTCGTCGCCCAGAAGCACAGTAGCACTTAGTCCTCACAAGAGGTGCAGGAAGCATGGGTCTATCCTAATTAGTTTATTTAAACCGCCTCTTGCAGAGAAGATTAGGATTAAATCATGATTAATATATATCATATTGATTTAAATCTTAGATGGGGATCAATTAGACTCCAAATCTAAGATAAAATTCCAAGATTTACTCGGCTGTATTCGAGCAAGAAAATTGACACGCGCCATGTTTCACCTCCTTCGATAATGTTTATAACCACCAGAGATCTCGTTTGAGGGGAATCTCGATGTCCGCCACGTGTCAGCACCGTAGAAGCCCGTACCGTGCAATAACGGCAGATTCTTTCATATCTCAGGAACCCTAATGTACATCACATATGTGCTCGATTCTCTATAAATAGAAGGAGTTCTTCTTCCAAAAAAAAGAAAAGAAACGATCGACAGAGAAAAATTGACAATCGATAATCTTCAAAGGAGCAGCGATCTCCATCCACGAAGAGTCGACCTCCCTTATCCACCTATCAACCAAAGAACTAACCAACCAACCATCTTCAAGGGATCTTCTCCTCCAGAAATCCTTTTGATCGGTGACCCCAGAGTCACATAAAAGGTGCCAGAGAGCCATAGCAAGGTTGATTCATCGTCAAATCGTCAACAGAGTAAAGAAGCCGCTACAGTTCTCGATCTCCACCGTCATACTTTCCCAGAAACCTCTTCTCCCTGTACTTAGAATATCCTGTTTAGGACTTCCTTCTTTGTACATAGATACCTTATACGTTCAATAAAGCAAAAAGTTCATTCAACCTTTTGTTATGTCAAACAAAATGACGACTCTGCTGGGGACTACCTTCTCCTCCAACGAGAAGACGGTGACGCAATCTGATGAAAACTTGCTGGAAGTTTCTCAAGACATGCTGGTCGTACGCTTCGACCAGCAGGCTTTTAAAGATCTCCTCTCTGGTGAAAAGTCAAAGAGTTCGAAGCTGTTCGTACAACCGAAGAAGAATCGACGTGTCTGGAGGCCTAAGGCGGCTGCAGCTAGCAATACGATGGTGGGAACTGTGTCTCAAGACCCCCTCAACGTCAAGGCCACAAAAAAGATTCTGGCTGCTACAGCCTTATCCCCTCGCTCGATTCCCGTCCCGAGAAAGTATAGCGAAGAAGATGGTTGTTCCATGGTTGATCTAACGAAGGAACAACGTCGAAGGAAGCGCACACTGGTCAACCCCTCACGACAAGAGTATTGTCGACAAGAAGATCTATCTTCGATAGAATCGCTTTCCCTTCAGGTAAACCTTCGATGGACTCTGAATACTACTCACCCGCTGGGGGTAGAAGAAAGAGGTCCCAGGTGGCTCGTGCTTCGTACAATAAGCGTGTGGCAACAACGGCAAACCAGAGGCCTGTACTGACTGTAACACGCACAGCCGACGGAAAGCTATACAAGACTGGCTCTCGCGCTCCGATGCCTCAACCAGTCGAATCTCCCTCCCGCTGGGGTACTCCTGTGCGTAAGCCAAGCCAGGGGTACTTCCCACGGAGAGGGAGCCACACGAGCAGCATTCTCATAGGAGCGACATGAGGCTTCCTCGCTATACCCGCTCTGACCGTACTTATATGCAGCTTCCCTGCTTGTACAATGGGAGTGCTACGACAGAAGATCTGACCCTCTTCCAAGCGGAAGAAGAATATGTAGCGTAAGACGTACCTAAATCAAGGCACTCTTATACCCAGATTACCGTCAACTATCGTTGTCAACAGACGGCTACGCCATCGCCAAGTAGGCACTCCGTCTTCCAGAGACTCTACTCCATGCAAGTGGCCTAACATGGGGTCGGTGAGACATAGAGAAGATAAGCCCTGCATCGCCATATATTATGCGACACATGGTTCCAGAGCTTTCAAGGAGCCCTCCTAGAATCCTCCCATATCGGTTGTTAAACCGAAGAGGAGGTCAGAGAACGACAAAGCTAAGGTACCCGATACAGGTGTGTTCTAAGGCACTCGCTCCAAATCTGTATTGGGTGCCTTATCAAAAACTGGGGGCAGCCAGCCTCCTACCATGCACAACAACCTTGCGTTCTAATCCGACGAGGCGTAATACGACACAAATGTCTCCATCGGCGCAGTCAGTCACTAGACCAGGGGTAGCAACCATACTGAGTCCGAGGAAGATCACAATCTTATGGGATATCCTCAGGGCAGCAAAACTCAGGTGTCTGAGCCAGAAAGTGAAGGATCTATAGCTCCCTCGAGTCACCCTCATACTCGATCTGTCTTCATGGCCGACGTCAATGAGAAAGACAACAACAAAGCTCTCAGGCGTATCGAAGTCCTCGAGATGAATTTGGATGCGCTGATGGACACCATGAAGACCCTATCTTCGATCATAATTGACCTCAAGAGTAGCATGGCCCCCGCTGCCTCTACACCTGCACGTGATCCTCCGACCAATGACAAATCCAGCAGGTTGCCTACTGCCAATCATATAGGACAATCCTCTACTCCATCGGCTACAGGCTCTGCAATGTCGGTCGAGATACAGCATGCTATCAAGGAGCTATATGCTCGTCATGATGCCAAGGAGAAGTAAGCAACGCTCCAGAAGATGGGAATTCGACAGCCATACCCTGCCGAGTGGGACAACATCGTCTATCCTCCTAAATACAATCCGCAGACACTTACACCTTATGAAGGGAAGGGGCCTCCCCGACAATACTTGAGGTACTTTGCCTCAGTAATGGGGCACCTGCCAAAGGAAGACGTCCTCTTGTCCAACATAATCATAGGAGCCCTATAGGGGGTAGCCTATGAGTGGTTCTGCAGTCTCTCAGACGACTGTATCTCGTCCTTTGAAGACCTGAAGACTCGGTTCGTAGACCGATTCTACGAAGGAGGCATGGATACGACCATGTCGACCGTCATAGAAATTATCCATATGGAGAAAGAGCCTATCCGCGCATACATCGAGTGCTTCCGCCAGGTAGCCCTCAGATTACCACCAGGCATGCCCGAGCCCATGCTCATGGACTCCTACCACAAGAATATGCTGCCCGCTATAAAATTATGGCACAGTGCTCCCTGCACGGAGTGGACGCCTTTCATTACAGAGGCGGATGCCGCACAAAGGAAAGCCCAGGACGCGCAGCTCCGGAGGCTACACTTTCCTACGCCCGAAGACAAGGGGAGATGCTCGTACAACAATAACCCTAAAGATGGAAAAGGCAAGCAAGCCGTGACCATCAACATCTCTATAGGTTCAGCAACTGTGAACCCTAAGTCCGCGGAAGTGCAGAGGCTGAGGTAGACTTACTCCTTCAATGACGAGGATATGCTAAAGCACTTCGAGATGCTTACGAAGAGTGGGAAACTGTCCATCCCGCCACCCAGGCATCCCAATGAAGTAGAAAAGATGGACCATCCCAAGTACTGCCATTAACACCAGTACGTCCATCACTCAATACAGGACTGCTATGTGTTAAAGGGGCAAATTCAATGCCTCATTAACGCCAACGTCATATCATTGGATTACGAAGAGAAGACCGTCATGACCAATATGGTTACTCTCCAGTCTAAGAGTAGTCCAACCACAGAGGCACAGTGTGACGTCATTTCTATCCCCGACGTGGCAGTAAAAGTGGTCAATATTCTAACAGCATCGGGTTACGAGCAAGAGGACACCCTGTACTCTGATGATAGAGCCGTTCGGGGCTTCAGGGAACCGCTATCCGCCAACATGGTCTCTCTAAATGCCCCCAGTCGAGGACGAAGACCAAACGTTCGAATATTTTGAAGATGAACCCTGGGCACAGTGCTTAGGATCCCAATGGGAGTGGCACTTCGAGCAGCACGAACCCTCTACGGAAGATGAAGTCGTCTAGGTCAAATTAAAAGATGAGGCCTCACCTAAGCCCATCTTCATCAGCAAAAGTCTAATAGAAGATGACAGGCAGTCCTTGATATGGCTCATCCGCGAGTATATCGACGTCTTCGCCTGGAGCTACGAAGATATGCCAGGGCTAAACCCGAAAGTGGCTATGCACCGCCTTAATATCCTGCCCCATGTCAAATCAGTTAAGCAACAACAGCGTCAATTTCGCCCCAACATCATGGATGCTATAGAGGAGGAGGTCGACAAAATCATCGAGAGCGACTTCATCCGTAAAGAGCAGCACCCAAATTGGGTCATAAATGTCGTTACTGTCACTAAGAAGAATGGGAAGATACGAATTTGCATAGACTTCAGAGACCTCAATTCGGTCTGTCGTAAGGATGAGTTCCCTCTCCCGATCACTAATGTGATGATCGACAACACCTGTGGCTTCGAGCGTATGTCCTTTATGGATAGATTTTTCGGCTACAATTAGATCAAGATGCTCCCCGAAGACGAAAAGCATACGGCATTCCGAACTCCGAAAGAGGTGTATTGCTACACAGTAATGCCTTTTGGATTAAAGAACGCGATAGCTACCTATCAAAGGGCTATGAGTACCATATTCTGCAAGCATCTTCGGAAGACAGTAGAGTGTTATGTTGACGACATCACTATCAAAATCAAGTACAAATCTAACCACTTTGATGATCTACGAACGGTGTTCGATCTAATACGGACATATCAGCTAAAAATGAATCCAACCAAGTCCTTTCTGGGCATTTCCAGCGGCAAGTTCTCAGGCTTCATCATCACAGCAAAAGGGATTCGTATCGATCCGAAGAAGACTAAAGCAATTCTTAACATGGCACCTCCAACGAACCTCCAAGAGCTTCGAGGTTTGTAGGGGCGACTGGCATATAAAAGGAGGTTCATAGCAAATCCCTCTGGTAAATGTGTAAAGCCCCAGTCCCAAAATATATAGGACTAAGTACGTAGACCTGCCAGCCGTAAACATACAAAGTACACTCCAATATATGGAAACCTTGTATGTATACATAAGCTATAAAATGCAGTAAAACCAGAATAACTAAATCTCATCCACTAGATAAATAAATGATATAAAAGCAACTTTGAATTTGTCATATTTATAATCATTGGGCGGAGACAAAGTCCACTACCAACTATCTCAAATAAAATGTGCAAAAAGTGATCGATAAAATAACAAGATGAACCAAGTGTAGTCATCTTCAAAGGAATGGAGAAGATCCCAGCCTTGGCTAGAAAACCTGTAGTGAATCATGAAAGCACACACCTGGAGAGATCACCAGGTCCTCAGAGGGACGTAACAAGATACAAGAAAATACCATGCCATATAAACTGTGATATATAATAGAAAATAAGGGATGCATGCAATAGTGTGCCTAACCGTACTATAGTGAATATGCAATAAAGAACGATCCTTCACATATGGGCACTCGGGCTGTATAACAGTGGCATCGTCCCTCTCATCAAGAATTAGTACAATTCGTCCATAACGTTCGACGAACGTCAGAGGGAATCAGTAAGAAAACGTCCATAACGTTCCATGAACGTCAGAGGGAATCAGTACAATAGGGTGAACCTGCGTCTCCAACGGAGCTTCAAGTACAATAGCAATATAAAAATGTTGCCCATACATCAAGGAATTGTTCTTCCCTCCCAATGCCTAATGGAGTCACATCCGTGACTCATATGACCATCTAGTAACTGCTAAGTCCACTAGCATGCAATTCTATTGGCAGTTACTCCTAACCGTCGTACGCCTCATACGTATCGGTGGCCGGCCGACTACGCGAGTACGTGTCCTATATGTGATTCACAATACGTGGTAAAGTACGTGTGAAGGCCGTATGAGATTTACCAATATCTCATCATCAATGGGTGGTCACTAAGCTAAGTCAATGCAAGTAAATAATATAAAGCAGATGAACGACCAATATGGTCGCTTGCACCCAAGTGTGACTCGGACGCACAGTGATATAAAACATAAAACAATATATATGAAACTAAAAATAAATAACTAAAAATTAAAGTAAAGTAATTACAGAGTAAGGTGGCAAGGTATCTTGCCTGAGGTTATGTGCAAATGTAAATGATCCAGTAGCTCGAACCGTCAAATAAACGAATCAAGAAAAGCCAAATCCCGCAGATGACTCCGGATGCTGAAACAAACATCACGAACGAGTTTAGAATAAAAGATATGCCTAGGAAATGCCTGTCTAAAAGTCAAATTCTGGAACATGGGAAAAATCATAATTTTGGGTCAAAATGATGTCCGCCGTTGGACCTATTTTGCACCGAAATGCGTGCCAGAACCTACGATCTCTAAAGTTGTCAAAATACATGTCTATAGGTCCAGTTTGAGGAGATGAACCCAACCGTATGTCCAAAGTTGGATTTCGGTGGGCTATGCACAATTTCGCCCGTTGGAGCGGGTCGCGGGCCCGCCAAATAGGCGTTCTAGTCGACCTTTTCGGAATTGGACCAAACTTGGCATACAGGACCAGAAAAATGATACGGTCCTGCTGGCACAAGTTTTGTTTTGATACGACGAACGTAGACGAAGTTAGGGCCAAGTTTGCAAAAGGTCGATACGGGGGTATCTCGACGGATACGCACTGATTTTGTCGCGCACACACAACGAAATCGAGTTCCGTCAGTTCCCACACGTCAACAACACCTATACGTGCCTTTTGATGCATATAATATGCGACCACATTGCCTGGTTTGGCGGGACGCACGTCGTATCGGAGAAATTTCTAAAGTTTACTATTTTGAAACCCAATTTTTCTCTAAATTTTAAAACTGATTTAATCACAATCTGATCAATGAAAAGTAAAATTACAAGTTGGGTTGCCATCTCGTATATGTTGTCATTAATCCTGTTCAAATAGATTTTAAAATCTGTTGTTGAATCGACAAGAAATTGCCTTCCTAATCTAGGGTTTGGGGCTAGTATTATGTTCTATTTTGGGACTGTTTCCGTCAATTTTTACATCGATCTATCTCTAAATAGAATCTGCTTCTATACAAAGTAATTGACAGGGCTTCTAGGTGGATAGGTTATCTACGCATAGGAGTCGACGGATCGAAAATTGATCGAGTATTTAACAAGAAAAGGGATCGATAATATGGGTACCTTGTTGCGAACATTGTGGAAGGGCTGATACTGCTGCTGTCAGTTTTGGGTATGCGCGCGGCGTTCCGGCGAGCTAGCAGCAGTGGCAGGCGGCTCACGGTGGTCAGGCAGGCACACGAGGGTTCTCAAGTAGCTAGGGTTCCATCACGAGGTGATTTCGAGGGGTTAGGTTTTTTTTTAACCTATATATAAGAGGGGGTCGGGGGAGGCACGGGTGAACAGTGCCCCCCTCGCGGGTACTGTTCACCTGAGTTATTATTATTATTATTATTATTATTATTTATAAACACAAATATATACTCACATATGTATATATATATATATATATATATATATATATATATATATATATATATATATATATATTTATATATATATATATATATATATATATATATATATATATATATTTTATTGGATATATATATATATATATATATATATATATATATATATATATATATATATATATATATATATATATATATATATATATATATATATATATATATCCAATAAATACTTAACAAAATCTAATAAAAATTTCCTAAAATCTCAAATAAATTCTAAATATCAAAAATATTTATTATTTACTAAAATGCATTAAAATTAACAATTTTCCTAAATCCTTGACTCAAGGTAAATTCTAATTTCCTCGAAAATTCCTTAAATAATGATTTTTACAACTTAAGCATATTATTTTATTTATTACCCTTATACATACAAAAACACCTTATTTATTTACAATATAAAATATCGTCGAATACATAAATATTTATATGGCCGTATATTCATTTATTATAGATAAAGTATTTTAGTAATCAATCCTGTAAAATGCAAAATAATATTACAAAAATTTCATAATAAATTAAATATTTATCTGAACTTTATTTAGGGCATAAACTTATGAAAATAATCTTTTTGTATATGTAATGTAGCTTGCTATCGAAATATTAGAAAGCGTAAACTTTAAAAAAAATCCATAAATTAAAATATTGTAAAATACATTAAACAAGACTAAAACCCTCAAAATTTTGGGGGGTTTACATCCTACCCCACTTATAAAAATTTTATCCTCAAAATTAAAATAATCTAATTATATAAAAATATAAATTAACAATATTTAATACTAGGAAGGGCATGTACGTCAAATCGTATCTCGGTTTCTGAGACAATGGAAGAGATGGTTATCACAGGAATCCAACTTGACTCCATATTCTACGAAATGGGGTATTCTTGGTTTCAGGCCCTACCAAACTTATAAAAGTTTTCTAATCGTATAAATCATCGTAACAAGGCTTTGAAAAAGTCAAATTCTAAGGAAACTCATGATTTTAAACAAAACGATTCTACGATATAATGGACTTGAAGGATTAAGGTTGCAATCTTTTACCGTAGTTATCTAAATGCTCGAGCAAGGGATATAAAATGCAAAATAAAGATTGCTTCGTAATTTCCAAATAGACAGAAGAACGGTCACGATTGTATTCCCATTCTATGAGGTAGGGTATAATAAGTTTAATGTTCTACCCAACTTATATAAGTTGGTTAATCGTGCAAAATCATCGTTACACGACTTCTGAAAAAAATAATTTCTGATGGGAGGCACAAGAATATTGGTCACTTGTTGATCATAGTCACGGTAGATGGTATCAATTGATACAGATAAAAATAGACGTTTATGAACCACTGAATTATTGGCCTAATTAGAACCAATCCTTTGCTAGTAGCTAGAGAGGCTTACCTATACATCTTAGAAATTTTATTTCAAAATTTTGAAATTAAGGCACGATTCTATGATAGAACAAAATGTGAAGAATCAAGGTTACGATCCTTTATCGCGGTTATCTAAAGATACGAGCAAGTGTTAAAAATATAATACGAAGATTGTATCGCAAATTTCAAACAGATGAAGGGACGGTTACATTTGGAATATAATTCTAAAAGGTAGGGTATACTAAATTCAATTTCTAGACAGCTTATAGAAATTGGTTAAACATAGAGAGCACGGTAATAGGACTTCTACGAAGTCTCAAATTTCAAGGAGATGTTGAGGATATGAGTTACTTCTGGTCGTAGTCATGGACTCTATAGGGAGCCTAAGTATTACTTATTTAACATTGCCCATGTACTGACCACTTTATCAAGACATTGAGAAGGTCTCAGTCAAGTACAACCAAAAACAAGTTGGTACAACATGATTCCATTCATCTTATAACATAGGATACAAGGGTATGGTTACAAAACTTGTGAAAGGAGAATTAGTGGACCAAGAGATGGGGACTACACAATAGGTATAAGGATCTATTTCATTAAGTTTATTTTTTTTCCAAATATGACGATATGCAAGGATGGGTTTAATTAGGTCTTAATGGATTCCCTAATTAGACATCGATCTTTGATTGAATGAATCATCGGTTTTAATCTATATTGACTGGACGAGGTGCTATGAAATTAATCTAAGTCATTCCTAGTAGGTTAGGATAATCTTATATAGGTTCCAAGTCAAGTAGTTAGGCAAATTTTTCAGCCGGGTTGGTTAACCAGGTTCCTAAGCCCGAGGATACGCCTTCTTTGACTTTTGGGTTTAAGTAGCACAAGGGGCCTCTATTGAGTGGAACACTAGTGGCATGTGCGTAGAGGGCTTCGAGTAGATCACAACCATATATTGAGTCAAAAGTTTTGAGTCGAGGTTGAGTCTCTAACTGAAGTCGGGAAGTATATCGGTATCATGGTAAGGGTTATAGATAGTCATTTTGACCTGAAAGTCGTATCATAAAAATAGAATACAATGGGACGTGTTAGTGGGACATAATATATCTACATGAAGGAGGAGTCGTCTATGTCTTGTATGTGAAGTTTGTTGGAAGGTAACGGCTAGTCTCGTGCTCCGAATATTATTGTCATGGTAAGGGATACCAAAAGATCTAAAAAGAAAGTGGGAGTCCATAAGTCATTAATTATTACCCTAATGGAGATCAACTTATTCTGATCAATTGGTAAACTAGTAGCTCATACAATTTTAGAAGGGTTAGAATCTATTCACTCCAAATTTCTCTTTTGTCTAAACTGTGGAGACATAGTCAAGTAAGGGTTGAGTTGAGGCATACGGGTTGCTAGTTAAGCCAAGAATCAAGATGAATAATTGGAGGCTCATAATAATTGATTCCTAGATATTAGATAGTCTCCTAGATTTGTGATTGGCCAAGGGTAAGACTTTACTCATTTTCAAGCTCAAATGACTAGAAGGTCACGATATTAATTTTAGGGTCGAGGGGAGGACAAGTAACTCAAGACAAGGTTGTAGTCGTATGGCTGGTTGGTGGTGGCTACACTTGTGTATACAACTATCATGGCTATGGGGATAATCTGTATCTATCTACCAAGTACGAGCATTTCGTCTTTTCGAATCAGCGAAAAATAAAAACAATGAAGAGTTCAAGAAGGATGTCATTGAATATAATTACGTGATTCAAAGGCGAATGTATAATTCAAGAGGAATTGTCAAGGCAGACGCGGATGAGATCCTAGATACGTTAATATCTCAATCCACGTGGGATAATCATATGAAGAGCGAACCAAGTGCACTATGGTTGATCAGACCATAACACATTGATTCTAGTTTGACAATATGCTTGTGGACGTTCCCAGTATACACATGTCCAGGACAAGCTCGATAAAGAATAAGCTTGTAAAACTGGGCTATAAATAGCGACATTATTCATGGTAGTGCAAAGTATAACTACGGGAGATAATGATGAAAGTTGTAACGCCCCAGTCTCAAAATACGTAGGACTAGGAACGTAGACATGGCAGCCGTATAAGAAAATATACGTAAGCTGTAAAATGCAGTAGAACCATAGCTAATCTCATCCACCCAAAAAAATAAATGAATAAAAGATATCATATAATGAGAATGAATTGTCTTGATACAATATGTTGGGCGGAGACAAATCCACTACCAACAAAATAAGGAAAAATACATGGAAAATGAAATGAGTTTGGCGAGCGAAGCGAAGACGATCCAAGTACAATCATCCTCGAAAAAATAGAGAGGATCACGGCTAGAGCTAGAATACCTGCGAAAGACAAGAGCATACACCTAGAGAGATAACCAGGTCCTCAGAGGGACGTAACAAGACACATAATATCATGCCATATAAATTGAATAATTATTGCTCAAATAAATAAGTCAATTGAATTTATAACATGGTCCAATACACATCTATTGAACTAGCTTACCATCCCCCAACCAAACAAGGACAGGAGATGGTAAACTAATTCACGATAACATATCTTTCCATGCTATGAACTCAATATGGTATCCGGACCCCAACAAAGTCACACCTACAACCAAACAAGGACAAGATGTGACGAACTAATCTACGACAAGTTATTGTTCCAAGCCACGGTCAGATACAAGTACCCAAACCAAAAGTGCTCATACCTAACGGATAAGGTAGTCTAACCGTTCTAAGTGAATGCAGTTTTAAGAACCGTTCATGGTCTCATGACTACCGGGTCAAGTCAAGAAAATACCAATGCAATACCTCAGTAGCGAGTCATAACACCATATACTATTCCTTAGTATCGAGCGAGTCTATAGCATATAATCTACCTATCGTTCCTCAGTAGCGAGTGAGTCTACGATAGATAGGGTGGTAGTCAACTTCCAATCATGTTCTTCTCGTCCAATGCCAACTCATAACTGCTAAGTCTTCTAGCATTCAATTCTATTAGCAGTTATTTTCTAACGCACGGCTTATACGTACTGGTGGCCAGCCAATCACGCATGTCTGAGTCCTATATGTGACTCACAACAACATGGTATAAATGTGTCAAGGCCTATGAATGTAACACACAAAGGTGGTCCCTTAACTCTAAGTTTAATGTGTAAGAAGAATAATACATAGCAGGAATTATAACTGAACAGTAAGTTCTAACAGATTATGTCATGTATCACAGTTTATTTGCATAAAGAAAATAATGAATAATGCATGAGATATGAGCTAAAATAAATAAACAGCAAATGGCAAGGTGTCTTGCCTGAGAGTGGTGCGAGATGTAGCAAAATCCAACAGTCAGAATCGTCAACACGAAAGTCAAAATCCACAAGGAGCTCAAGATGCTGAAACAAACATCACGAACGAGTTTAGAATAAAAGATATGCCTAGGAAATGCCTGTCCAAAAGTTAAATTCTGGAACAGGGGCAAAATCGTAATTTCAGGTCAAAACGATGTCCATCGTTGGACCCGTTTTGCACCAAAATGTGTGCATGTACCTACGGTCCCTAAAATGTGTGCATGTACCTACGGTCCCTAAATTCGTCAAACTACATGTCTACGGGTCTGGTTTGAGGAGACAAACTCAACTGTATGTCCAGTTTTGGATTCCGATGAGCCGTGCATAAATTCGTCCGTTAGAGCGGGTCGCGGGCTCGCCAAATAGGCGTTCCACTCGACCTTCTCAGAATTGGACCAAACTTGGCATACAAGACCAAAAAAAATGATACGGTCCTGCTGGCGCAAGTTTTGTCTCGATACGTCGAACGTACACGAAGTTATAGCCATGTTTGCAAAAGGTCGATACGGGGGTATCTTGACGGATACGTACTGATTTCGTCGCGCACATACAACAAAATCGAGTTCCGTCAGTTCCCACATGTCAGCAACATCTATACGCGCCTTTCGATGCGTATAGTGTGCGACCACGTCGCCCGATTTGTCGGGACTTATGCCGTATCGGTTAATTTTTCTAAATTTCAAGTTTTTGTAAACCAGTTTTTCTCTAAGTTCAGGTTCAGAAATTTCTACACACAGGAAATGAAACTATAAACTAAATAATGGAATTTAAAGTTCTATATAGGGTCTAAATAATTGTTCGAAAAGTTTTTCGAAAAGCCTACTGGTTTGACGGAAAAAAGTCCTTAAACAGGGATACATGAAACAGTTTCAGACTGTTGAAAAGTCAGTTTTTTTTTGTGATTATTTGAGTCGATTTTTGACTCGATGATCCGATAATGCCGGGATCTAACTATTGGGTCGTCTAGAGGGTTATGTTGGGTGTCCAGAGAAATTCACGAATTCGAAAATGATTAATCACAGACGGAGATAGGATGATGAGAATGGAGTTACCTCACTGCACCCAAACAGGGGTGCTCTGTTCGGCGTCGCGCGTGGCGAGCCTTGGTCGGCCGGCGATCAGTAACCACGATGAACGCCGGGAGATCGGGGAGGCGCGCGTAACTACGGGGTGATCCGGGACGAAGACGTCGGGTGTGGGTGTTTAGGGTTGAGGGGTTGTCGTGCATATATATATGTCGACCGCTCCGCTATTGATTAATTGGGCTGGGGAGCTTTTGCTCGGGCCACGTGGTACTGTTCATTGAACAGTTCATTGAACAGTACCGCCAAGGGATTTTTTTTTTCTTTCTTTACAAAAATAACCTCTTTAAATCAACAAAAGATATAAATATATTTATATCTAAAATTCTAGTCTAACCATATATATAATTCATGAAAATATATTTCATATATTTGTAAATTCCTAAAATACCTTGTAGCATTTATTTACACTATATATATAAAAAATTTACTTAATATTGAAACCCTAATATTTTTAACCGAAATATAATTTCCAATTATTTTCTAAAATAAGTAAATAATATATAAAAGGAAATTATAAACAAGTATAAAATATTTCTTAAAAATAATCGAATATTACGATAAGTAAATTTAGAAGGGGACGACGCTAGTCAGGCACACGATGCCACCCGTCATACCACCTTGTCTAGTCAATGAGCGTAAAAAAATATAAATACGACTAAGACTTTATTTATAAATAAATATCAAATAATAAAAAAATTCAAGTAAATATAGAATAATAATAAAATCTTTTGAAAATTTTAGGGGTTTACAAAAGTAGTTATAAATAGTTCAAGTTTCACAAAGATCTAAGTCATGTTCGGTGTTCCTGCTTATACAGTCGTCCTAATGTCTCTTGTATCAGGCCTTGGTTGACCAATGGGGTATATGATACTAAACTCTATCTTCTAGCTAAACATATATTCCTACACTAGCATATATTCATTGCCACCCAGATATACTTCATTAAGGGATTATAGGAACACGGGGGGATAGGCCGTGAGGCATACTACCCAACTTACAAAAGTCAACTACTAGGGTGATTGAGCAATAAAACATGTATAAGTCATATTCCTAACCTCTCTACTAAGCACAAAGGAAAGATACGATTTGTAGCGAAAGGAATCAAGCAGAAGGAAGTCAAGGTAATCGGATGAGAGTTCGAATTGAATTCAAGAAAGGAGGTCAACTGAGTGGATGAGATTCTGGACTCTAATCCTATATGCAGGCTCACATCGGTATAGTAACATAACCGAAGTGATGAACTAGACCTGCATGGGCCACCACAAAAACATGTAACGCCCCAGTCCCAAAATACATAGGACTAAGTACGTAGACATGCTAGTCGTATACATACAAAGTACACTCCAATATATGGAAATCTTGTATATATACATAAGCTGTAAAATACAGTAAAACCAGAATAACTAAATATCATCCATTAGATAAATAAATGATATAAAAGCAACTTTGAATTTGTCATGTATATAATCGTTGGGCGGAGACAAAGTCCACTACCAACTATCTCAAATAAAATGTACAAGAAGTTATCGATAAAATAACGAGACGAACCAAGGATAGTCATCTTCGAAGGAATGGAGAAGATCCTGGCCTTGGCTAGAACACCTGTAGTAAATCATGAAAGCACACACCTGGAGAGATCACCAGGTCCTCAGAGGGACGTAACAAGATACAAGAAAATACCATGCCATATAAAATGTGATATATAATAGAAAATAAGAGATGCATGCAATAGGGTGCCTAACTGTACTATAGTGAATATGCAATAAAGAACGATCCTTCACATATGGGCACTCGGGCTGTATAGCAGTGGCATCGTCCTTCTCATCGGGAATCAGTATAATCCGTCCATAACGTTCGGTAAACGTCAGAGGGAATCAGTAAGAAAAAACATCCATAACGTTCCATGAAAGTCAGAGAGAATCAGTACAATAGGGTAAACCTGCGTCTCCAACGGAGCTTCAGGTACAATAGCAGTATATAAATGTGGCCCATACATCAAGGAATTATTCTTCCCTCGTAATGCCTAATGGAGTCACATCCATAACTCATATGACCATCTAGTAACTGCTAAGTCCACTAGCATGCAATTCTATTGGCAGTTACTCCTAACCGTCGCACGCCTCATACGTATCGGTGGCCGGCCGACTACGCGAGTACGTGTCCTATATGTGACTCACAATACGTGGTAAAGTACGTGTCAAGGCCGTATGAGATATACCAATACCTCATCATCAATGGGTGGTCACTAAGCTAAGTCAATGCAAGTAAATAATATAAAGCAAATAAACGACCGATATGGTCGCTTGCACCCAAGTATGACTCGGACGCACAGTGATATAAAACATAGAACAATATATATGAAACTGAAAATAAATAACTGAAAAATAAAGTAAAGTAATCACAGAATAAGGTGGCAAGGTATCTTGCCTGAGGTTATGTACAAAAGGAAATGATCCAGTAGCTCGAACCGTCAAATAAACTGTGAGCCCCACCTATTTCTTTTCTTTCTTTTACTTATTATTTAATTATTTATTTTACTTATCATTTATAAATTGTCTAGGTTCATGTTTCACATTATACAGTTATACATAAGTAAATATATTCAATATAAAGTATTTCCTTACAAAAGTATATACTTCAGGGACCCAATTGCAAAGTTTAAATTTAAACTTCGCAACTATGCAAAGGAGTCTGTACTCCTAATCAAATTCGAATACTGATCTTTCCTAAACATCGATGGATTAGATCGAGATCAGATTCAAATTATTTGAATCTCTCTAAATTACTTCCGATCACATCCATGTCCATATATATATGTATTAGAGGATTCTTCTGCGTTTTCCCTACAAACCCTAGCGAACCCCTCTATTCCTGACACCCAGAGATCGACAGCAGTAATTGGAGTTAGAATTGTGCTGAATACAGGTAACCCTTCCACCTTCTCAATTATATGATGTTAGGTGGATAGATGTTTGATGTTTTTCCTCAATAGATACACAGGGATTCAATCCTGACACGAGCAAGAAGGGTAGGGGTTTTGTATGGTTTAATGGGCTAGGCAGGTACCTGGTCCTCTGTTTTCGAGTTGCATATACACGTACACATCTTGTCAGGACCCTTGTCACTTAGGTTTTGATACAAAGTTACAACCTGTATTAGCACATCACCTCCGAGACCTGTGTACCCAGGGTTGGGAATTCAGTTGGGAAGCAACCAGGTGGTGCATCTCGAATAACAGGATGGTGTATCAAGGAGATGGTAGACTGGTACAGGCCTGTACCAGACCTAGCCATCAACCCTTCAGGAATACCCAAACGCAGGCTTGACTTGGGAAGCCAAGACCCTGACATAGAAGCAAAACCAATATCTAATACAGGTGACTACCTGTAGACTTAATGAATGGGTACTTGTTGACACCACTGTGGCATCAAACTCTACTCGTAATAGGGTGTACCAAGAGCCTTATCTTAGGCCAACACTGGGATAGACAGGTACACTGCTCACCCTCTAATCCTAAGTTCTGCTAGGTTATACATTAGAGTAGCCCTTGAGTAGTTAGAGCTGACAACCTAAGACTAGAATAGATTGTACCAGTATACAATTTCCTAGTTATCACACAATTAATATCTTAGGATAATACACAGGTATCCACAGGAACAAAACTGGGGAGCAAGGGACTGGTAGTTAAAAATGAAGGAACACTCGATGTTGCATGTTCCCATAGTTGCAGTAACTCTTTATTGGGTTTATGAGTATCAGCATTGAGACTATAGTTGGGCTATAGCAGGGTATTAGTTGAAACAAACTCGACCTTTGCACCAGATTTGGTTTGGGACCATATTCCCTGCCCGTATCAGTGGATACTTAATACTTGTGTAAACCCAATTAATCAAGTGGCTACCTAAATATTTGGTTAAGTAACAATTGGATACTTAACCAGACCTCGGGTAAATCGAGTTATGTTTTCATAAACTGATGTACTCTTAGTATTCAAATTCATGTACCATAATAACTCAGATCAGTCCCATTACTTTTGACCTCTTGCCTTATCCCAGTTGTACTAAGTATCAGGTTTGGGGGAAGGTTACTATTAAACCTTCATACTCGAGACCTTAGGCATCAGTCCAGAGGAATAGACATATAGGAAACTTATTAAGCAGAACAGTATAGGTTTTATTGACTAAATACATGTATACAGGATACCATAGGTAGCCATCTATGCACATACGCAAGGTTGGGTATAGGTGGTAGTAGCAGTACCTGGGGTATAGTGTTAGTTGTAGACACACAAACTGGTGGGCACAGATATCTAGCCATCTGAGGAACATATTGTGGCCTACGCCCAATGTTCAGATATGAACAGGGATACATAAATATGCCCCCTGTTCAGTCCTGTACAGAACTAGGAAGGATCAAGGCAGTGAAAGGAGATAGGAATTGACAGTCACTTCTAAAAGGAAGATAGCAGTACTTGGTTGTGTACAAATAGGCCTGGTTAATATACCTTGATAGGATACACGAGTATTAGTAAATAAATAGGCAAGGGTTACAATAGGACTGGAGACTTATAGGACACCAAGTAGATAGATTATAAATGTTTTTATTTATATTTTGACATTGTACTTCATAAAATAGGTCCCTTGGATTTCGATTTGGACTCTGATCAGTGCCAGCAGCCCGGGATGCCAGGCGAGTACAGTTTATTATTTGTTTTCAGTATTGATTTTTACTATACATCAGTGTTTAGTCGATAGATATGTGACTTCACTTTTTATGATTTTGTTCCTTGTTATGTCGGGAGGTGAAGTGCCGAAGTTATGTGATCTGACCTTAGACAGTGTAGACAGTAATTTATTATTTGCAAAGTAGACAGTGTAGACAGTGTTTTATTATTGCAAAGTAGACAGTGTAACTTTAGACAATGTAGACAGCGTCGCATAATTGTTCCGAGACCGATCACATATCAAAGGTACTTCAGTCGGTAAGTTGGTGAGTATTTTTTGTATTTTATTTTTTGTTCTTATTATTAAGTTTTATTGTCTTTCTTTATTTTATTTTAAGAATCATATGTCTAAAGGCTAACCCCTATTATATAGTCACTTTTATATATTATAACTGCATAGTAAATTGTACTCGTTCCATCCTGACTGGGTAACCAAACAAATTTTAGGTGATGACGATGATATTGTGTGTCCTGAGGAGTATGGCCCGTACTTGGAAGATGTGTTAGAGGCGGACTTTGCTTATCAGGAGGATTATACGGCATCTGATCCCGCTGCTCTATCTTAGACATTTTAGTTAGTGCTGAGACCTTGTATTGGATTTATGAGTTATTTTGAGACATGTAGTGGAGGTTACTTTGATTTTAGATTTCATACATTGTGAGACGATTCTATCTTTATCTATTTGATGCTGAGTTAAGATATGGAGTTGCTTTATTTTCTCTTGTGATATATTTATTGCATGGTTGTTCATCATATTGTTACAGCGTTCTACCGCCGACTCTGCGGCGTAGGCTGGGCGTGCACACGATTCATGCCCAAATATTGGGTGCGGGTCGTGACATAAACGAATCAAGAAAAGCTAAATCCCGCAGATGACTCCAGATGCTGCAACAAACATCATGAACGAGTTTGGAATAATAGATATGTCTAGGAAACGCCTGTCCAAGAGTCAAATTCTGGAACAGGGACAAAATCATAATTTTGGGTCAAAACGATATCCGCCGTTGGACCCGTTTTGCACCGAAATGCGTGCCAGAAACTATGATCTCTAAAGTTGTAAAACTACATGTCTACAGGTCTAGTTTGAGAAGACGAACCCAACTGTATGTCCAAAGTTGGATTCCGGTAGGCTATGCACAATTTCGCCCGTTGGAGCGGGTCGCGGACCCGCCAAATCGGCGTTCCAGTCGACCTTCTCGGAATCGGACCAAACTTGGCATACAGGACCAAAAAAATGATACGGTCCTGCTGGCGCAAGTTTTGTCTTGTTACGATGAACGTACACGAAGTTAGGGCCAAGTTTGCAAAAGGTCAATACGGGGGTATCTCGACGGATACGCATTGATTTCGTCGCGCACACGCAACAAAATCGAGTCCCGTCAGTTCCCACACGTCAGCAACACCTATACATGTCTTTCGATGCATATAATGCGTGACCATGTCACCTGGTTTGGCAGGACGCACGTCGTATCGTAGAAATTTCTAAAGTTTACTATTTTGAAACCAATTTTTCCCTAAATTTTAAAACTGATTTAATCACAATCTGATCAATAAAAAGTAAAAGTACAAGTTGGGTTGCCATCTCGTATATGTTGTCATTAATCCTGTTCAAATATATTTTGAAATTTGTTGTTGAATCGGCACGAAATTGCCTTCCTAATCTAGGGTTTAGGGTTAGTTTTATGTCCTGTTTTGGGACTATTTCCGTCAATTTTTATATCGATCTATCTATGAATAGAATCTGCTTCTATACAAAGTAATTGATAGGGCTTCTAGGTGTATAGGTTATCTACACATAGGAGTCGACGAATCGAAAATTGATCGAGTATTTAACAAGAAAAGGGATCGATAATGTGGGTACCTTGCTGCGAAAATTGTGGAAGAGCTGATACTGCTGCTGTCGGTTTTGGGTACGTGCACGACATTTCGACGAGCTAGCAGTAGTGGCAGGCGGCTCACGGTGGTCAGACAGGCACGCGAGGGTTCTCAGGTGGCTGGGGTTTCATCACGAGGTGATTTCGAGGGGTTAGGTTTTTTTTTAACCTATATATAAGAGGGGGTCGGGGAAGGCTCGGGTGAACAGTGCACCCCCCCTCCGCGGGTACTGTTCATCTGAGTTATTATTATTTATTTTTTATAAACACAAATATATATATATATCCAATAAATACTTAACAAAATCTAATAAAAATTTCCCAAAATATCAAATAAATTCTAAATATCAAAAATATTTTTATTTACTAAAATGCATTAAAATTAACAATTTTCCTAAATCCTTGACTCAAGGTAAATTCTAATTTCCTCAAAAATTCCTTAAATAATGATTTTTACAACTTAAGCATACTATTTTTATTTATTACCCTTATACACACAAAAACACCTTATTTATTTACAATATAAAATATCGTCGATTACATAAATATTTATATGGCCATATATTCATTTATTATAGATAAAGTATTTTAGTAATCAATATTGTAAAATGCAAAATAATATAGTAAAAATTTTATAATAAATTAAATATTTATCTGAACTTTATTTAGGGCATAAACTTATGAAAATAATCTTTTTGTATATGTAGTGTAGCTTGCTATCAAAATATTAGAAAGCGTAAACTTTAAAAAAATCCATAAATTAAAATATTGTAAAATACATTAAACAAGACTAAAACCCTCAAAATTTTAGGGGGTTTACAAAATGTCAGCCCATCACCAGATTAATGAAGAAAGGGGTTACTTTTGAATGGACCGAAGAGTGCCAGCGCACGTTCGACGACATCAAGAAGTACCTCACCAGCCCTCCCGTGTTGGTAGCCCCAGTCGTAGTGAAGCCTTTCCTACTATATGTCAGAGCCATGGATCATTCTCTTGGTGCCTTATTAGCCCAAAAGAATAAAGAAGGCCATGAACAAGCAATATATTATCTCAGCAGGACCATGATTGGAGTCGAGCACCGGTATAATCATGTTGAGAAGGAATGTCTCGCCCTTCTTTTTGCCATCCAGAAGACACGATATTATGTGACCGGACAGACGATCCATGTGGTATCCAGGATCAACCCTCTCAGAGTCCTTATGACCAAGCCAGGGGCACTGAATTCTCGACTAGCCACATGGGCAATCATCTTGACTCCTTACGATATGATGTTCGTCCCACAGAAGGCAGTCAAAGGCCAAACATTGGCAGATTTCCTGGCGGCTCATTCGGTGCCAAAAAATTCAAAACTCTACGAAGAAATCCTCGATAAAATACTGTAGTCCAATGCAGTTTTGGACAACTCAGTATGGCGCATGTTCTTTGACGGAGCCTCAAGAGCGGAGCCAAAGGGTAAAATCATAGCAGGGGTCGGTATCGTCCTTATTACTCCGAACGGCCTAGTTATCAATCGTGCATATTCTCTCACGGAGTCATGCACCAACAATGCTGCAGAGTATAACGCCCTCATCATCGGACTCCAGCTCGCCAAACAGCTGGGGGTTGACTACCTCGAGGTCTATGGAGACTCAAAATTGATTATCAGTCAGGTTTGGGGTCAGTACGAGGTTCGACATGAGGACTTGATCCCTTACCACCAGAAGGCAATCGATATTATCTCCACCTTCATAGGATTTTTTTTAGAACATGTGCCATGGTTGCAGAACCTGGAGGTCGACGCACTAGCTGGTCTCGTCACCTCTTTGGCCGTCTCCATTGGATCTCATTATACCATTTCAGTAATGGGCTGGGAGTTAGTCTGTCCAAAGAATGCCCTACACGCATGTCAGAACTATTCATTACAAGTAGGAACGGATGAAGGCACCAGGGATTAGCGGTTCCTATTTATAGACTATGCAGTCTATAGGATTCTGCCTGGAGACCCAAGAGAAATAGCTTATGTCAGGAGGCGCTCACTCCGTTTTTTCTATGATTCGGTCACCAAAATGTTATATCGCCGCTCATACAACAGACTTCTTTTACGTTGTTTGTCTTGTACAGAGGCACAAGAAGCCCTCAGAGAAGCGCATGATTGAACCTGCGGATCCCACCAACCGTGCCCCAAGCTACAACACCGGTTGCACCGTATGGGTTATTACTGGCCCACTATGATGGCAGATGCTATTGAATATGTAAAGAAATATCGGGCTTGCCAATTCCATGCAGATTTCATCCATCAACCTTCGGAATACTTATACCCTACGGTGGCTTCGTGGCCATTCAAAGCCTGGGGAATGGATATCGTGGGGCAGGTCAGTCCACCATCCTCCAAAGGACACCGTTTCATCTTCGCTAATGGGCGAAAGCAGATTATTTCTCCAAATGGGCGGAAGCTGTACCATTGGTAGAGGTAAAGACTTCCAACATGATCAGTTTCATCAAACATCATGCCATTTACCGCTTCAGAGTTCCCAGAAGGATCATTCACGATAACGGTCCTCAGTTCGTAAGCCATGCATTCCACCGGTTCTGTGACAAAAATCGAATTCAGAATATGGCGTTAACAGCATACAACCCGACAGCTAATGGATTGGCTGAGGCATTCAATAAAACCATTGTCAAACTCCTCAAAAAGGTCATCTCCTCCAACAAACGCAACTGGAATGAGAAGTTAAGAGAATGTCTATGGGCCTACCGTATGACTGTTCGTACACCTACGGGCAGTACACCATTCTCCTTGGTCTATGGGAGTGAGGTTGTCCTCTCCTTGGAGATTCAAATCCCGTCCTTACGGGTAGCTATCACCAATCAGTTAACCGTCGAAGACAATCAGCGCAGGCGGTTACAAGAGCTAGAAGCGTTGGATGAAAAGCGCTTGCTCGCGCAGCAAAGGATTGAGCTTTACCAAGCTCGTATCTCTGGGGCCTTCAATAAAAAGGTCCACGAAATATCCTACTAGGTGGGCGACCTCGTCTTGGCAGTACGGAGATCGATGGTGATGACCAACAAGACAGTTGGAAAGTTCGAGCCCCAGTAGGAAGGACCGTTCATCATAAAAATGGTGTACTCCATTGGTGCTTATCGGCTAGGTAAGCCTAATGGGGACTTGCTAATGATGCACATCAATGGCAAGTTCCTAAAGAAGTATTACGTCTGAAGACAAAACATCATAGGCACCCACATCCCCTAAAAAGGGTGCCTATGAGTTCTGGTAAGGGGATCTCTCGCTCTCCCTCCTATATATTCTCTCAAGTAGATGAAGCACTTCACGTCCACATTACCTCTGGATTGCTCCTCTACACCTGGAAGATGCGACTACCATGTCTATATTACCTCTGAGTAGTCGTTCTTCTCGCATCAGTTCTATGATTATTCTGGCGGTTTAGAAAATAGTTCACGTCCATATTACCTCTGGATTGTTGTTCTATACCCCGGCCAAGATCAAGCCTACCATGTCCATATTACCTCTGGTCAGGCAAATCTATTATGAAGATTCCCTCTTTATTTTGGAGACAAAAGTAAAGGGAACAAGAAAGCTTCTACATATAAAAATATGTGGCTACAAAGATCTATTACAATACTCTTCGTAGTTACTTTTACATACACAGAAGCAAAAAAAAAGCTGAACTTACGGTACAAGCTCTCAATAGCGCGAGGCGGTGACGGAGCCAATCACTTCCTGGTCAAAAGGAAGCCACCGCCCGAAGCTGCCACTGGCCTGAGTCGGGGGTGAAAACCAGCATAGGACTCTCCTATCTCCCCAGCTGGCCGGTGAGAGCAACCACAGCAGCAGGCCTTGCTATTCCTCGGTGAGAATGGCAAGCAATCCTAACCCAGGAAGCAGAGGTCCGAGATGCCATTGACGCCCACGACATCCAGAATGCGGGATGTCTCGAGATCCAGTGGTAGTTCTACTACAACTTCTTTGGATAAAAAGATTCGCCATCGACGACCGTCTCAAGCAAACTCCAGGGTCGTCAGGAGCTGAACATCGGGCAAGCAAGGCCATTGTTGAAGCAGCTGAGTCTTCTTTTAAAGGAGTACAGTCCTTTATATAGGTTGTTCGCGTGGTCCAAGCATGAGCCAAACATCGGTCAGAAGAAAGCTTACAAGTTAAGCTAAAGCTCCACTCCATGACAGATGGCAGTACTGCGAGTGACCAGAGGAACATGACTTTGAACCCCCTCTACTAAAGAGAGTATGAACTCGGAAAATATGTGAGAGGGTCCAATATCAAGAAGCCATCAGGAGCCCATGTTCTGAAATGATGACTCAGGACAATTAATGCTAAGAGCTAGGCGTGACACCAGCCATCACCCAGCTCGAACAGTCCTGATGCATGTTCATGCTTTTGTTCAAAGTATCCCGAGCTTGACTCAAGTTTAGGACACTTTGAAGGGGGTCTTGTTGAAGTATGAAAAATCTCAGCTGAAGACATCCCTTCGCCAAAGCGTAGAAGATGTAAAAGACTCAGGCGCAGTGCTAAAAAGACAAAACAGAAGGTATAGAGAGAAGTCCCTTTATTGTCATGTCTACCAAAGTCTAGTACAGACACATCAAGACCATACATAAGGGACTAATTCTGTTCTTCTACAAAGGATCTAGTACAGATTCGACAGAAGCCTAGAGGGATCTATAAGGGGTACAGTCTTCATCGAGGCACAGCCTTTTTTTTTTTTGATACACACGCTGGAGGATTAACTTCCACCTAAGCATGTTCTGATATTCTAGTGGGCGTAGCCTCTCAGAAGTATATCAGTAACTCAGCACTTTGAAGAAGCCAGAGCCTTCAGGCCATAGGCACAGCCACCTGCCTGTGCCAACCTCAGAAACAAGATGGTGGTAGGCCCTCTTCCCCTTCATTTATTCAGAAGCCAGTATCTTCACTCCAGAGGCACAGCTATCTGCTTGTGCCAATCTTAGACGCACAAGGGTGTCATATCCTTCCCTTTGTAGCCAACGCCTTCACTGTCAGAGGCATAGCTATTTACTTGCGTCCGTCTGAGGCACAGGATGGTGATATGCTCACACCATCTCCATTCTTACGGTGCAGTCATCTGCTCCGGATCAGAAGCTTAAGTCACTTCTCCACAAGAGACTTGGGAACTCCCATCGCAACCAATGCAAGTCAACCTGTCGCTCCAAAAGCACAGTAACCTTGCCAACCTGAAGCATAAGCCTATTTGTCACCTACAACAAAGTGACTCTGGTAGCCCGAAACACAGCTTCATAGGTTGCTCTACATGCACAGAAGTCTTGTCGTCATTCGAAGCCAAGTCCACTCGTCGCTTGAAACCATAGAGGTTCCGTCATCTCCAAAAGCACCATCTACTCGTCACCCTAGAAGCGCAGCAGCACTTAGTCCTCACATGAGGTACAGGAAGCATGGGTCCACACCAATTAGTTTTCTAAATGCCTCTTGCAGAGAAGATTGGGATTTAATCATGATTGATATCATATCAGATTGATTTAAATTTTAGATGAGGATCAATTAGACTCCAAATCTGAGATAAAATCCCAAGATTTACTCGGCTGTATCCAAGCAAGCAAATTGGCACGCGCCATGCGTCACATCCTTCGGTTATGTTTATAACCACCAGAGATCTCGTTTGAGGGGAATCTCGATTTTTGCCATGTGTCAGCGCCACAGAAGTCTGTACCGTACAATGACGGCATATTCTTTCATATCTCAGGAACCCTAATGCATAACACATATGTGCTCGATTCTTTATAAATAGAAGGAGTTTTTCTTCCATGAAAAAGAGGAGAAACGAACGACAGAGGAAAATTGACAATCGATAATTTTCAAAGGAGTAGTGATCTCCATCTACGAAGAGTCGACCTCCCTCATCCACCTATCAACCAAAGAACCAACCAACCAACCATCTTCAAGGGATCTTTTCCTCCAGACAGCCTCTTGATCGGTGACCCCAGAGTCCCATTAAAGGCATCAGAGAGCCATATCAAGGCTGATTCGTCGTCAGGTCGTCAACGGAGTAAAGGAGCCGCTGAAGTGCTTGATCTCTACCATCACACTTTTTCAGAAACCTCTTCTACCTGTACTTAGAATATCCTATTTAGGACTTCCTTCCTTGTACACAGATACCTTATATGTTCAATAAAGCAAAAAGTTCGTTCAACTTTTTGTTACGTCGAACAACTACAATATAGGTTATGCGCTAGTTTACTTTTTTGCTTTATTACTGTCTATTTAAATGCTATATTTTGAGATACTTGGCTTATATATTATGTGTCTTGTTACATCCCTCTGAGGACCTAATGATCTCTTCATGTATAGACAATCGACAGAATGCTAAGGAGTAAGATCCAGACTAGAGTTTTCCATTTCGGTCTATATGATCCTCCCTTGGACAGTGAACTTATTTAGTTGTTATCCTTTATCTTAATTATTTTATTCTATTCTTTACATCCGCTCGATAGTGATTTGTCTTCACCTGACAGATATTTTATTCTACATTTCAGTTGATTATATTTGAGTGACTATTTCCTTTATTTATTTATGTGGATTAGATAAAGAAATTTTCTATGACCATGAAATATTTTTATGTGATGGAGCTCTTATATTACAGCTTATGTATATCTATGCGGATCCCATACATTAGGGTAGTCTTCGTATGCATACAACTGGCATGTATACATTTCTAGTCCTACGTATTTTGGGACTAGGACGTTACAACCGAGCACATGTTTAGACCATATTTAGACTTGACTTTTGGCCTACGGGCTTAGACATGATTTGTATATTCTAGACTGCAGCTAGAGTTGATCATGTATGACTTAAACTTTTGCTAGTTCTTCATTTTGTATTATTAGCTTCATGATCATCTATATATTATAGTATGGGCAGTTTACTATCTAATATGCCTGATGATTATACTCTTGTACCTTACTTATTTGTCTGTGATTGAGATATCTAGGATTGGTTGACCTACGAATGACTACTAGCTTACAGTAGTAACCCCTACATCTATACAACTTTGACCTTGTCTCGGGGTACTAGAGTACTCTAGAATACATAGCTGGCCTGATTGTCCCTACTTTCCAGTATTCTGGTTCTGGGGCATGACATAGGTTTTAGTGGTGGCCCATGTATGTCTGATTTATTAGATATGTGGTGGTTACTAGTAGTTATCTCAGTCACTAAATATTTTTTATTGATATCTTTCGTATCACTCTATATCTTTGATCTTTGACCTTACATCTGCACTGATCGTTGATCATTCCTATTCCTTCGATTTTGATCCTGGTGTCCTATAACTTTTAGAGGTACTGTTCTTGGTCCTTCTGATTGGCTCGTTAGGGTTCTATCGATGGTGGCTTAACGTCTGTCTGTTCTATTCATTCTGGAGGCTCAGTCTCAGCATTTAGGAGTAGAGTTTAAGGTTGACCCAAGGGCAGAGAAGCCAGTTCGGCATGATTAGCCAGTAGTATTAGTCCAGCCACAGTAGCCAGAGGGTGTTGTTCATGCATTGGTGGATGTGCTTAGAGGTTTCATGGTAACATAGCAGCGTTAGAATGATGTTTTCACCCAGTAAGTTTAGACGGCTCTAGAGAGGGGTGGCGCTCAGGTCCACAATTCTACGAACAGCGTCAGGTGCCTTCATCCCCCCATACTTATATGGTACAGAGGATACGATAGTGTCTGATGCTTGGCTTCAGGATACTGAGACCATTTTAGAGCCAACGGGACATCGGCTAGGGAGTGGGTAGAAGTGGTCAGGCTTCAGCTTTTGGATTTGGCCCGCGACTGGTGGGCTGCTCATTAGGTTTCTCTCACAACACCTATTGTTTGGGCATACTTCCGTGGGAGGTTTCAGAACTGGTATCGCGTTATGATTTGCAGTAGAGGTTTAACAATCTCAGATAGATGAGCATGACCGTCGATGGCTATGCGGCAAAGTTTAGCAGAGTTAGCCCTTTCCTTAGTGGCGACCGAGTTGGATCGGACAAGAAGGTTCCAGTAGGGACTTCATTTGAAGATCATTCTGGCAGTTGAGCAGCATGAGTTCCATACTTTTGATGCCATGATAAGGGTAGTAAGGAGGAATGAGTATACCTTACAGAGGATTGTGGACAGAGTCGGAGGCCAGAAGAGGCCTCACATTGGGAGGGGATCTTCTTTCCAGTCATTAGCACCAGCTCCAGCGGTTCGAGCTTTGACGATTGGATCTCCTATGGGATCAGCTTTAGTGGCTTCCTTTTAGCAGCCGTCTCAGCCGCGCCCTCAACAATAGTAGAGACAGTCTTATAAAATGGGTTTTCCCAATTGTACGAAGGCATGGCACGTATTGTCAGAGTGACGTAGGGCACAAGGCTTATGTCTAGCTTGTGGAGCATCAGACCACATGATAGGGGCTTGACCCAGGAGGAGTACGACTGGATCATCATCTTTTCATCCAGTATTTCAGTGGTTTAGGGCGCTAGTGCTAATGCAGTTCCAGCAGCAGAGGCCTCAGTAGTATGCTCAGGCTCAGGCTCAGGTTTATAGGTCAGGGTTAGGCTTTCATGCTTTCTATCAAAGAGACGCTAACAGCCGAGGAGGTGGTCACAGGTACCATTCTCGTTTACTCTCATTCAGCTTCATCTTTTTTAATTATGATGCTTCACATTCGTTTATATTTGCACTATTTGCGATACGAGTTGGATTAGAGCCTGAGTCATTATTTGTAAGGTTGAATATACTTACGGGTATCGATCTCATAGAAGTAGATCGAGTTTATGCCTTATTTCATGTTATAGTGTACGGAAGGGAGTTTTTCGCGAGACTGATAGAGTTTCCTATGGGCGATTATGATGTAGTCCTAGGCATGGATTGGTTGAGTGCTCGACACGCTACGATAGATTGCCATGCTGGCAAGGTTATCTTTCGTGTCTGAAATGAGAAGGAATTCTTATTCTCTAGAGAAGAGGTGGAGTCTTCACCGTTTGTCATGTGGATGGCAGACGTTGAGGAGGTGCAGTTGCCCATAGTAGTTTATAAGTTTTTCGATGTAATTTTCGAGAAGGTTCCTGGTATGGCCCCAGTTCGGAAGATTGAGTACTACATTGATTTGATTCCAGAAGCAGAGCCAGTGTCAGCGAGAGTTTACAGGATGTCTCATTTAGAGTTGTTGGTGATATATCAGTCCATCGAGGAGCTTAGGACCATAGGATTCACTCGTCCTAGTGGATAGCCTTGGGGAGCTCCAGTGCTTCTTGTAAAGAAGAAGGATGGTTTATCGCGTATGATCATTGACTATTATCAACTAAACGCGGTGACCGTGAAAAACAAGTATCCCTTGCCTAGGATAGATGACTTGTTTGATCATCTTAGTAGAGCAGTTGTGTTTTCAAAGATTGATTTGCGGTCTGGGTACCATCAGATTAGAGTCAGAGAGCATGATATACCCAAGACGATGTTTAAGAGAGCATGATATACCCAAGACGACGTTTAGATCTCGGTGTGGCCATTGGGAGTTTCTTTTTATGCCTTTTGGAGCGACCAATGTGCCAGCAATTTTCATGGATCTCATGAATCACATCTTTATTTCCCACTTAGACCAGTTTATGATAGTATTTATTGGTGATATCTTGGTCTACAGTTGGAATGAAGTAGAGCACGAACAGCATCTTAGCGTGGTTCTTCAGATTCTTCAAGACCATCATCTTTACGCGAAGTTTAGCAAGTGCGATTTTTGGCTCAATTGAGTCTCTTTTTTGGGTCATATGCCGAAGGTGGTGTTGAGGTGGACCCGAAGAGGCTATCGAATGTTGGCTAGTACCTCGTATAGTTTTAGATGTACCAGCTTTTTGGCATTAAAATGTTACTACAGACGATTTTTAGCAAACTATGCTAGGATCTCCGCACCCTTGACACGGCTGGCGTGTAAGGATATGCGCTTTGAGTGGTTAGAAGCTTGTCAGGCTTCCTTCGAGAAGATCAAGCAGAGTTTAATTTTGGCTCCTATTTTGACATTACATGTCAAACCAAGTGGTTTCACGGTGTATTATGATGCATCAAGCCGGGGACTTTGATGCTTCTTTATACATCACGGAAGAGTGATATCTTATGCATCTTGGTAGCTTCCGGACTATAAGAAGAACTATCTGATGCACGACCTTGAGTTGGCCGCAGTTGTGTTTGCCTTCAAGTCCTGGAGGCATTATTTGTATAGGGATCGAGTGGAGATTTTTACTGATCATAAGGGCTTGAGGTATGTGAGAGGGATCTGAACATACGGCAGAGGAGATGGCTTCAGTTACTGAAGGATTGTAATGTTGATCTTCAGTATTATCCGGAAAAAGCAAATGTCGTTGCTCGTACAGCATCACACCTGAGGGACGACTATCAATTCTTCAGAATCGGGGTATGAAAAAATTGAAGAGAGTGTGCAGGGATTTGTGGACCATAAAAGATCAATAGTCAAAGGCCAAAAAGGATATAGTCTATATAGTATCCAAAAATTATATGTATATCTGAAATCACTTTACCGAGAATCTATGCCCAGCCAGTGTACATCTTTCTGCAGTGAACTCTTGGTTCCGTAACTCAAATAATATAGGTTACCGAATATTTTGTCAACTTTATCTAATATTGACAGAACAACTCAAGAGATTAAAATGATGCAATTAGGACATAGTCTTAATAATATTCGAAAATCTAAGCTAAAATTACTTCAACCTAGGGATCATGTCTTGCAAGTGTATTGCTGGCTGCAGTGAACTCGAGGTCTCCATGATTCAGATAAATGGCTGAAGTGCGCCTCTCCCTTGCCATAGTAAGTTACCGAATATTCTTTCAACTTTATCCATATAAAATTTTGAAGGATATTATGCGGGTACGGGACGTGACAACAGCCATGATCGTCCGTCCTCTAGAAGCTAAACAAGACCCATTACGTCCTGAGGAAGGCGATAAAGAGTCATTTGAACCCTAAGTTCCATATCTAAGTACAATAGGTGCATTATGGTACTTAGCTCAATACACTAGACCAGATATCTTATTTATTGTGAATCTCTTTATTTGAAGTGTGGCTCCAATACGTCACCGTTGTAGTAGTAGTATTAAAAAAATTCTATTATGTTAAGGGTATTATGGACATGGGCTTTTATCCCTATGCATCTCCAAATAGATAAAGCCTTCTAGTTCCTCAGAATGATACCTGCCTTGTCGGCTATGTAGATGCCAATTATTTATCTGATACGCATAAAGCGAGATCCCAAAGTGGTTGTTTTTACCATTTGGGGTGCAATATCTTGGAAGTCTACAAAGAAAATCCTTGTCGCCACTTGTCTAATCATGCCAAACTCATCGCCATTCATGATGTTATCCATGACAACATATCATAGTGAGTCATCATTGAGCATATTTGGACTGCGAGCATATTCTCTTCTACCAATGATGTCCCGACGACAGTATATGAAGATAATGTCACATGCATTGACCATATGAAGAAGGGTTACATCAAGGAAGGCCATACAAAGCACTCTGCACTAAAGTTTTTCTTTGCACATCATCAACAAAAGATTGAAATCAACCATATCCGATCACAGGACAACTTAGCCGACATATTTACAAGTCTTGTCGAAGTCCACTTTTCATAAGATCGTTCAATGCATAATATTACGGAGAATATCTACAATGCAACATTCATAGTTTGGGATAATGTAGAATTGTGGAACTATCCGAAGGAAAATTATTTCACCTAATGTACTCTTTTTCTAACTTTAGGGTATGTTCTACTATTTTTTGGCACCCTAAGAAGGTTTTAACGTGGCATCCACGTCGGATTTGTCTCACCTCTAGATATTTTCACGTCTTGAATACATATCGACATTAACTCACTTTTTCTCTTAGATGACATTTTTTTCATTGGGATTTCCAAATCAAGGTTTTGGTGAAGTCTACCTACATATGTATACTTTCATAAACTCGCGTTAATATGCTACATGAAGACTAATGTTGATCACTTATGAAGAATGATATTGATCATTCCTGAAAATTGATACTGGTTGTTTAGTTGTGCACACTAAAAGAAGAATGTTGTAGTTACTTATATCAAACTATCAGATATGATTGTGCCAAATAATAACTTTCTATTAGAGATTTGATTATTATAACCACAATTGAGTTTATATATAAAGCTAGTAGCACACCTACTCTAAGGTTGCTAGTAGAATTTTTATAAATATAGACTTCTTGCTTCTGTTCATCTCCCTCTTAGTCTAGGATATGTGTCTAATGTCCAGGATCGTGTCCAATATCACCCTGCCAATTCCAGCCGCATCATCCCGTATAAAATTTCCAAATTTTACCGTATCAGTCGTGCCAGGCCTCAAGTCTGACCCCAGATGTCTGTATTCATTTTGTATCCATGTCTAGTATAATCTAGAATATAATTCTCCTACATCGTAATTACAAATATATTACCTCAATATTTGTGTCCAACACGAGGATACAACCCATAGACCCCTACTCATTGCCTTGCTTTGCCCTGAGAATTTGTGTGTGCGACGATACCGCCCACCTCAAGCAAACCCACTTGGTGAGCTCTTTTCAGCTATGTCACCTCAAACTGCGAGAGCCGACCCAGACCGCCCCCACTTAAATCCAATGACCAGATCCCTCCAAAGCTGCTCCTTCCCGCAGGACGCTAACGTGCCTGATTGATCTCTAGGGCAGCCGGTCATGGGACCATTGAGCGTCATTGCTGATCCCAGAGCTGCCACCTCCTTCTAATAGACCCGACCTCCTTCTCGACCGCAAGCTACTGTCCGATCCTACAACAGTCTTCTACCTCATGTTGGAGTTGTTGAGATGATGCCTTCCATCTGCCGTCTTTGATCGACCGTTTAGATCCCTACTATGGTTCCAAAACCTTCCAGTCTGGTGTTTCTCCTCCCCACCAAAACCCTCGAGCTACGGTCATTCCATCTTCCACCCGATCCTCCCCTTCGAGGCACCTTCAATCGCTTGGAACCGCCCTCGACACTTGTTAGGCTTCGACAAGAGCATCGACCCATCCTCGGTCTGGGTAGCTCTATGTTGCCACCGTCGTGTGTTGCGCCAACGGAAAACGAGCCAAGTACTCGTCACAAACACCTCGTAGCAACCGCTTCGAAGCTTCCAAGACATCGGGGAGTGCTCCTCTCCCAGCCCATTCTCTCTTCCCTCCCTCTTTGTTCTTTATCTTTTATGCGAAGAAGAAAAAAAGATATGGCTATCAAAGCTAACAATGGGTTATAAGTAAAATGTACGAGTTGGGTTGATTTTCTTATTGGGGTTTTGGAGTAAAACAAATTTTGATAATTCAAATTCAAGAACATCTCAAGTCAGGCCTGCTAATGAGAATACATATTTAGTTGTTTAGTTTTGGACTTTAGACTTTAAATTTTGGAGTTGTAATTCAAATGTCAATAAATCAGACATAAGGGGTGGCTTATTAAATAAGTTGTTGAACATACCTTTGGGGCTTCGATTTGTATACTAGATTAGGCCCAAATGTTTAACGATTTTATTAGGCTTTAATGGTTAACAAGTTAGAGACTGAGTTAGCGGGTTTTTGGTTGAATAATAAGTTGGGTATAGATTTAAAGAGGGATCAAGAATTAATTTTTGAACTTGGAATATAAATTGGATTTTAGAACATAATAGGAATTTCATGTATAGAATGGGAACCTAACACTGAAATCATGTAATTATAGGTTTGATTAGAAACAACTTCACCAAATTGGATGGAGGCAAGTGCATACTCCATCAATTTACTTTACAATATTGCATTCCATATTTTTACACTTTTATCACATGACTTATTAGTGTTTTGATTGTCGTATTGTGTCGGAAGGGAGGTGTAGAAGCATGAAAACCAAATCGCGGTATCTGCAAAAGAAATGGTCCATGAACTGCTGCGCACATCAGATAAACGAGACAAAAGCACAGTACAAAAAGTTGGAAGAGAAGCGCACAAAAGATGTTTTTTATTGATAGTCATGATTACAACACAAGTGGAAGTCTATTACAGAGTTCTCATTAAAGTTCATGATTATATAAGAAGCTATCTACCTACTGCGCATACAATATATGTCAAGAAGAGCAGCATACAATATATGTCAAAAAGTGCAATATTTTACAATATATGCCAAGAAAAGTGCAGCATTTCATAATGTATGCTAAGAAAAGCACTGATCTTCTACACACACAATGCACGCTAAGAAAAGCATCTTTTCTCGATACAGCTCATAGTCGTCGACTGAATAGGGTCAGGAATGGCAATCAATCCAAGACCCTGTATCAACATATTTGCACACAACGTCGTCTGGGACCAAAAAATAGCTAGCACGCTGCATGAATGGGACAACTCCGCCCACGGTCAGCTGAGTTCATCTCAAAAACTCCTTCATCAAACTCGTCGCTTCTTTGAACAAAGAGATCTACAATCCTAGCCTACGACTGACACGAATTCTGGAAAAGACTTGCAATAATCGGGGTACAGCATCGTCTCTGACATAAAGTAGGGAAGAAGGGTGCACGAAGGAGTTGTGCCCTAAAGACACCTCTACTTATAGCCTGTGTGTGGTCAAACCCATACGCTAAGTGGCAGCCAATCAAAGGCTCCGAGTTAATTAGATGACCCTCGTATTCATGATAATGGATCTTATTTATGAGACTTTTGACTAAGTCCTTAGTCAAAGTCATCACTTCTCAAGCCCCACGTAGCGGCAGAAATTAAGGAGCTTTGACCTAAATAGCCCAAAAAGCGCAACCTCAAAAGTGCGATCTATGGAAGCCTAAGTATCCCAAAGATGCAGCTTCCAAAAAGTGGAGTGCCGTGGAGCAGTAAAAAAACACAGCACCCAAAGGCACAGCCTCGCGAGGCACAAAACCTATAGCCATAACTTTAATATTTATGGCACGCTGACACAAATATCAGGAGACAACTATCGGTTGTCTGCTGTCAATAAGCCAAATGTCAGAAGTCAGATATCAGATACTTGGTGTCGATTCAGTTGAAAGCACGGCCTTCAATGTGCCTAAAAGTGCAGCCACTCTGGTACTACAAATCTGAGCTTCCATAGCAGAGCTCAAAAGTGCAACCTCCACAACGCCTACGAGCGAAGCTTCTATAACATAGCTCAAAAGCGTAGCACTTTGTTGAAGGGTACCACATGGCCAGCAAGAATACAGTACTTCTCAAATACGATCAAATCCATTCTATTTTAACATAATGAGATCTTTGAACAATGTGTTCATGCCACGTATCATTGAGTCAGTCATATTTATGAACGGGTGCCAACCACCCAAGATCTCAACAACAAACGAATCTTAACAACTGCCAAATGTCAGCTCATCCGCAACCCGATAGTGCAGTTACAATATATTTAGTTCTATTTTCGTGCGCACAGTGCTTTTGCACGCCAAAATCACATATACGTATCGCTTATGTGCACATGGGTGGTTCATTCCACCAGCCTATAAATAGAAGTCTTCCTTCATTTGGGAGGTCAACTTCATCTTGATTGGCAACCCCGGATTATCCACACACAAGCATTCAGAGAGTCAGAGCAAGTTCTTCTTGTCGTCAGATCATCAACGGAGTAAAAAAAACTACTACACTGTTCTCTCTATCGTCATACTTTCCTAGAATCAACATGTACTTAGATTTCCTGTTTAGGATTTCTTTCATACCTTTTTCACATTTGTAAGATAAAAAGTTCGCATAACTTTTGTTCATGGCAAACAAAATGGTGACTCTGCTGGGAATTTCTTTATCCTCTGATGAGAAGGTAGTAACATAATCGGACAACAATCTGCTCGGGTCCTCTCAAAAGATGCTGGTCGTGCGCTTCGATCAGCAAGCTTTTGAGGACTTGCTCTCTGAAGGAAGCATTAGTCTGTCGAAGCAGCTAGTAAAGCCGAAGAAGACTCACCGCACCTGGGTGCCCAAGACCATCGTGTCAAGTGGCACCACTGAAGGGGAGGTGTCCCAAGTGTCCCATAACCTAGGCACACTCTTTGTGCCTGTACGGACAATTCATGTTGTTTTTCAGTCAGCCCACCAATCTGGGAAGCGTAGCCCTAACTATACCCCTAAACTACAGGCCCCCAGTCAAAGGCGCGGTACAAGAAGAAAGGTGCAACACCTCTCCCGCGTACGTAGCCATCAGCACAGGAAAGATCTTCTATCTTTGACATAATTACTTGCCCACTTGGTAAGGCAAATTTGGATTCTAAGTACCATGCTCCTTCAAGGGCTAGTACGAAGAAGTCCAAGGAAGCATGTGTCATACTTACCCAACGTGCTACGCCAATAACAAGTCGGAAGCATGTGTTGACAGTAATACGCATAGTTGACGGCACGCTGTACAGAACTGACTCAGTGCTTCTGCGCCCCGAATGAATCAGTTTCCAAAGTCCTCCTGTAACTTGGGCATATCCTATACGCAGGAACCAAGACATAGGGCAAACATTGAGATGACAGGCTCATGTGAGCGACTCGGCTGTATACGTGAAGTGGGTCTACCTCGCAAATAGTCCCCCACCCATGACCTAAACATGTCTCATGCGCAGAAATTGGGCCGGAAGGGTACATCCATCACATTTACACTTATGCACCCAGGTCGACTGTGTACGTAAAGTGGGCGTAAATATGAATATCTCTTCACATGACTTGCGTAATATGACTACTCACAAACGCAAGGCAGAAAAGACCACTATTACACACAATATGCCTATTCTAGGACATACTTGTGCTAATATTGTTATCAACTACTGCTGTAATCGAACAACAGCATCTCCACCAGTAACAGCAAGGCAGTCAGTTTTCCAACAACTGTATCCATCGGCACCTATCCGACAGCGTCTCGGAAAGAGGTTGACAACGGAGTGGAACTTGCCCACCTTCAAGAAGAGTTTCAAGAATCCTTCTATTTCGGCTAGTGCATCTAAGAGACGACCTCGAACTATCAAGTTGGCAGTGCCCAGTATGGGTGGGTTCCAACACACTCGGTCCAAAGCTAAAACTTTTTTGGAAGGGACCGTCGTTTCATCGACGGTACAAGCTAGGGGTAGTAAGCCCCCGACACTTCATAACAACCCATCTTTTCAACCAGACGAGATTTTATATGGGACTGACACCGATGCCTCCGGGGATGTGAGAGGTCGAGAGGCTGGGGTAGCTACTCCCTTAACTTGGAAGACAATATTAACCTGCTCGTCTTCCCCCATGATGGTGAAGCTCAAAGGTCTGAACCAGAGAGCAGAAGATCCACGACACCATTTACTTTCCATCACCTAATGTTAGTATACATGACAGGGGGTGACAATGCAGAGAGCAGCGAAGGGTCAAACCACCACCATCGTATAGAGGCCCTCGAAGCGGGCATGCATACATTAACTGAATCCATGCAAAGGATAGGTTGCCACCATGAGCCCTTGCTCCAGCAAGTCAAGACCTAGGAACAAATGGAAAATCTAATGTACCTTCTTAGGTGCTACCTACGACTGAGAATCGTACACTGCTATGGTCATCTGCCCCACCAGTATTAGAGGACATACATGAGTCCTTCAGGGAGTTGTATGCCCGCTTTTATGCTAAGGACAAGCGTGAGACACTCTAAAACTTGGGATTCGGCAGCCACACCCCTCTGAGTGGAACAACGTGGTTTACCCTCCCAGTTATAAACCACAGTCCCTGGCTCCAGTCGATGGAAAATAGTTTTCTCGTTGATACATGACATACTTTGCCTCCATGATGGGGCACTTGCCAAAGGATGACGCATTGCTCACAAGCTTGTTCATCAGGACTTTGCAGGGGGTTGCATATAAGTAGTTCTGCAGCCTCTCCAATAATTGTATTTTGTCTTTTGATGATCTGAAACGACTCTTCCTTTCCCGATTCTACGAAGGAGGCATAGACATGACGATGTCTGCTCTCATGGATATTGCTCAGAAAGAAAGGAAGCCGGTCCGCGCTTACACCGAGCACTTCCGCCAGGTAGCTTTGAGGCTACCCCTGGTATACCTAAGCCTGCTAATGGACTCGTGCCGCAAGAACATGCTCCCTGCGATTAAACTCTGGCACAATACCCCTAATGTACGGAGTGGACTGCTTTTATCATCAGTGCTAACAATACTGAAAGGAATGCCCGGGATACACGATTGCTGGGGGTAAACTTTCCTACCCTAGACGATAAAGGGAAGCGTCCATCCGGTAATAACCCTGCCAACACCAGCATAGACGGAAAGGGGAAGCAAGCCCTGACCGTCAACATCTCCAAAGGTTCGGCATCTAGGAACCAAAAATCGACGGAGGTGCTAAGACCGAAGGAAAATTATTCCTTTAATGATGAGGACGTACTGGAGCTCTTCAATATACTCATGAAAGGCGACAAGCTCTAATTTACACCTCCCAAACATCCTAATGATGTAGACAAGGTGGATAATCCTAAGTACTGTCATTACTATTGATACGTCCACCACTCAATACGTGACTGCTACATGCTAAAAAATAGATACAAAGGCTAATTGATGCCAAGGTCCTCTCGCTTAACTATGAGGACAAAACGGTCACCGCCAACATGGTGACCCTCCAATTTGATAGCTTTCCGACGACGGAGGCCCAACCCCAATCCCCAAGGCGACAATGGAGGTCGTTAAGCTCCCACCGACCTATGACAATATTCAAGGCCTGATTCTGCTTACAACATCGCGAGGCAAAGTTATGTAGGTCCATCATGATCTTGCTCTAGATATGATGCAACCCACAACACGTCCTATAAAGGGAAAAAATTCAAATCATGTTGTATGGTTTCTGTTACGATCGATGAAGTTCTAGTTGGAACCCACTCTGGTCTGTCCTACTAACAGGAAGGAAATTCAGTTATGGAGGAAGATGCACCTCCACCTGCTACAGCACGATACCCTATACTTCAAAAGCAGAACAGTCCCAACTTTATCCAACAAATAAATCGAGGCAGAAGGAGGTCCGCTTCTACAAACTACTCAGGAAAGACTCAATGGTGGGGGCAATCAAGCCCTACAACTTTGATGTATTGGCACAACTTGCCAATACTCTAGCCAAGTTGTCGCTCTTCGAACTTCTTCGTCTCTCCGAAGAGACACAGGATGCCCTCAGTGAGACGCTGCAACATGCTAATTCTTTTTTCAGTCAGGTCCAGCAACCTAAAAAAATCCTGCAGCTTGCCCACATTGCCATAGTGTGGTCGAGATGATCCCTAACATCACCTTCTCTCAGCAGGACATGTTGTTAAAAAACAACAGACACAATAGACCCATGTACTACACAAGATATATTGGTGCCATTAAGGTCAATCGCATGCACATCAACCCAGGGTCTTCTCTCAGCATCATTCCCCGTAGCTTGCTCTAGACACTAGGGATACCGATGCATCACTGGTATGCTTCCAGTACAATGATCAGCGGCTTCAATGCCGGTAGAAGCAATCCCTTGGGCAATATTCACCTAAAATGTCAAATAGGTGACTTGCAGACAGATGTGACGTACTATGTCATTGACGCTGATGTATTCTATAATGTCTTGCTCGAATATCCCTGGATACATGAGTATATGATAATCCTATCTACGCTTTATCAATGCATGAAGTATGTTGACAATAATGGGCAGGTCAAGACGGAGTTTTCTAATGTCGATCCTTTCAAAGGGAACAAAGTCTATTATGCTAATTCATATCTCTACCAATTAGCCCATCAGGAAGAGCCAGCCGCCGACGCTGATAATGAGGCAGAAGCGAAAGTAACTTCATATAAAACTGTCAGGGTTCGTCTTAAGGGGCATGATCCCCAAGCAGCAGCTCCTCTGGTGGTCAAGATCCCAAGGAGGACTCAAGAGCCTCTCATAGCCAATTTGTAAAGAAAACCGCAAGAGCCACTTGTGGACAAACTCCCACAGATAACCCTACGGGCACAATCAAGAGAGAATCGGCCATCTTTAGGGTCCCAAGACCCTATAGTTGTCAAACTGCGGGGCAAGGCTCCGAGGCCCCACTTGTAACACTTGTAAATAATAAGCCAGATGAATGTGTAGTAGCTCATATTGATGTACCATCACTGGATGATATAATCCCCAGTGACCAAGTTTCTTATTTCATCAATAAAGGGTTATCTTTGAATTATTCTGATCTTGCACATTGGAATGTCAGGTACACCCTAGATAATGCTTTAGGTTCGTTGCAAACACAGATAGCATCCGCCAATGTGGTAAACTAGGTCCTCCCGTCCTATAGAGCTTATTTTGTGGTTCCATCGAAAAAGAAAGACGATAAGCCCATCATTTTTGGTCGGGTAGATCGTCCTCAAAAGCTTACCCCTACCAAACCAGAACCCAATAACGGTAAAATGTAAATTTATTGTTATACTGCTCAAGCCAAACACCTTATCCAAAAGACTGGTTACGATTTGAACAGTGGCAAGGGCTTGAACTATGGTAAAGGCCGACGCCTTTCCTTGTATCTTTTTGCTCCAAAGGGAAGACCCAAGACTATTACCACCGTACTCGCCGTGGGCTAGGCTATGTAACACCCCCAACAACTCCAGAGAGTTCGAAAGTCGAGGTCGACTGCAATGTTGCTCATCAGAATCTTCAACTTGGGACTCCGATAATAGCATCGGCCAAGCCTTTAATAAGATTTTGTCTATCAAAATGACCTCCGCATATCCTCCAACAGAGGACGAAGACCAAACGTTAAAATTCTTCAAGGAAGAACCTTGGGCTCAACGCCTAAGATCTCAGTAGAAATTATGTTTTGAATAGTGAGAACCTCCCACTGAAAATAAGATCGTACAAATCGACTTAGGGGATGAATCCTCACCCAAGCCTATCTTCATCAGCAAAAGCTTGTCAAGAGAGGACCAAAAATCTTTGGTACAGCTTATCCAAGATTACATTGGTGTCTTCGTCTGGATCTATGAGGATATGCTGGGGCTAGACCTACAGGTCGTAATGTACGAACTTAACATTCGGCCAGATGCCAAGCCTATCAAACAGCAACAGCGGTGCTTCCGTCCTGATGTTATGGATGCTATCGAAACTGAGGTGAATAAGCTCATCACCAGCGGTTTCATTCATGAAGAGCACCACCCAGAATGGGTAGCCAATGTTGTTCCTATCACCAAGAAGAATGGAAAGGTTTGAGTCTGCATAGACTTCATGGATCTCAACTTGGCATATCCAAAAGATGAGTTTCCCTTCCCAATTACGGATGTAATAATCGATAATACATGTGGCTTCCAATGTATGTCTTTTATGGACGAGTTTTTGGGCTACAACCAGATTAAAATATTCTCTGATGACGAAAAGCATACTTCATTTCGAATACCAAAAGGAATCTACTATTATATAATGATGCCTTTCAGTTTGAAGAATGCAGGGGCAACGTACTGGTGGGCTATGAGCACCATATTCTATGAACATCTCCAAAATGGTGGAATGTTATGTTGATGACATTGTTGTTAAGAGTCGGAGGAAGGCGGACCACTTGGAGGATCTAAAGACTGTATTCAACTTAATGCAGGCACATCAACTAAAATGAACCCAAGTAAGTCTTTTTTTTGGGGTTTCCAGTGACAAGTTCTTGGGCTTCATCGTTACAGCAAGGGCATTCACATTGACCCTGAGAAGACCAAGGCCATCCTCGACATGGCTCCACCGAAGAATCTTCGTGAGCTTCCTGGCCTGCAAGGACATTTGGCATACATCCAAAGATTCATAGCAAATATTTTCGAGTGATGTCATCCCTTCACCAAGCTAATGATGAATAGAGTTTCTTATGTCCGGACTAAAGAATTCCAACAAGCATTCGATGATATTAAGAAATATCTCACCAATCCCCCAGTCTTGGTCTCCCCGGTTATGGGAAGACCCTTCTTACTTTACGTCCGTGCAATGGACCACTCTTTCAGTGCCCTGCTAGCTTAGAAAAGTGATAGCAACAAGCAAGCAATTTAATATATAAGCAAGACCATGATTAGTGCCGAACATCGGTATAATCCTATTGAAAAAGAGTGCCTTCTTCTAGTCTTTTCTATTCAAAAGATCTATCATTATGTAGTTGGACAGACAATCCACATCATCTTTTCAACCCCCTTGGAGTCCTCATGACTAAGCTGGGAGCGCTGAACTCACGGTTAGCTACATGGGCAGTCCTATTATCGCTTTATGACATGGTGTTCGTCTCGCAGAAGGCGGTTAAAGGACAAGTATTGGCCAATTTTCTGGCGGAACAACCCATGCCAGAAACCTCAAAGCTCTATAACAGTATTCCAGACAAGGTCTTGGAGTCGTAAACGGTCATGGAGGAACCGTTTAGTGGATGGGCGCTTCAAGAATAGGCCCCAAAGGCAAAATTATTACAGGAGTAGTAGTCCTAGACACTTCTCAGGGCTAGTCATTCACCGTGCATATTCCCTCATGGAACCGTGCACCAACAATGTTGCTGAGTATATGTAACACCCCAGTCCCAAAATACTCAGGACTAAGTACATAAATATGCCAACTGCATACATACGAAGTATACTCCAATATATAGAATCCTCGTGTGTATATATAAGCTGTAAAATACAGTAAAACCATGACAACTAAATCTCATCCACAAAATAATATAAATCAACTATAAATTTTGTCATTTATACATGTAGTTGGGCGGAGACAAATCCACTACCAACCATTTTAAATGAGAGAAAATATATAAGGAAAGGATGGATAAAATAGCATGACAAACCAAGAGCAATCATCTTCGAAGGAATGGAAAAGATCACGGCCTTGGCTAGAACACCTGCGAAAAGTCATAAAGCACACACCTCGAGAGGTCACCAGGTCCTTAGGTCCTCAGAGGGACGTTGTCACTCCCCGTTCCCAGAATACGTATTTTTATACGTGTACTGCTTGAATGTATCTATTTAATATTTATCATGCAATTGTTCTGTATTTAAATTTCTTTAATTTTACACTAATTATTTCTCTGCTTTAGCTTTGCTTTGGGTTCTGTAGCACCCAGTTTTCTGAAATTGGGATATTTTGAAAATTTATTATTTTATAATTAAATAATGGTGATTTAGTCATGTTATGAATTTTGGTGATTTTTAGATAGTTTAAAACTATTTTCTAAGTCATGGCTTATGACTTTGGTTAACTACTAGTGTAACCCTAGTGTAACCCTAGTGTAACCCTAGAGATTATATGACTTAGAGACTAACCATGACCATGTAAGCCTAACCATGTGATTAGGATATCAAATTACCACTTTTTAGTCAAAAGGGTATTTTGGTAATTTATTAGAATTTATTTGGATTTATGTAATTTATTATTATTTAATTAGTTGTTAAGTGTCATGTTAGCTCCTAACCTAGTTTAGCACTAATCTAGAGGTTAGAAACTAACCTAGAAGACTAATGTTAGATGTTAGCTTTATGTATAAATATCTAGTTAGATAATATCTAGATATTACATTTAAGGATATTTCCTAGAAACCTAAATATCTATCTACCTAATCAAAGCCTTAGGAACTAAGTTATCAAGGTGGAGGGAACCCTAAAGTCTACCCCCATACCCCCATGGCCAGCCACCATGCCCCCCCCCCCTCTATATAATCACACCCCCTCATCAAAAGCCTCCTTTCATTACACCTAAAAACTAGTTTTTCCTACAACTTTAACCCTTCACCATTTAACCATTTCAACACCAAATTGAGCCTAGTTTTTTGCATTGGACTCCTCTACACTAGAGGATACCAGTTATGGCTTGCTAGCAAGGATTTGTGGAGCTTTGGACATTGGGAGTTGAAGGAGGTTTTCATTCAAATAGGCCTATTATTGAGGTTTTCCACTCAATAGGTAACATGCCCTAAAACCTATTAATATTGTGTTTTCTCTTCATGGTTGCATGCATCTAGGTACCATGGACCTGTAGGTCAAGTTTGGTAGGAAATAGATTTGGTTTGGTGTCCGTATCGGACACGTATCAGTGTTTTAATTACAGCGTTTGGTGAAATGCCACTTAGGAATAAAAGTTGTTGTTTTCTAAAACAAATAACACATTTGGGTAGCCCTTGGCATGCTGATCACGAGACACTAGGACTGAGCACAAATTAGAGTCGTGTTCGTGTCCAAAACGGACACGAACTCACTACACGATGCACATACGCTGTGCCCTGCTACCCGACATGGATTTTTTTGTGTCCATGCCACGTGGACACGTGCCACTTGGCACAGAGGTGGGGGCAACCACTGACAGGCCCCCCCTCGAGTTTCGTGACACCTTATATCGTGTCGGACACGAAAACATGAGTGCACTGGTCTTGCACTGACTGTGCACGGGTGCACAAAGCACTTTGACACGCGCGTCGTATCGCATGGACACGAGTCGAGGACACCTCGTATTGACACGAGTGTGTAGCCCAACACGTGGGCTACACGTGGACGTGACCATGAGGCCCCACGTGGCTCGTGTCGTGTCCACGAGCCACTCGACTCACTGCACAATGCTGCGCGTAGCAGTGTGCATCAGTCGAGTTTTCTCGACTGATACGGGCTTCCCATTTAGACACGACGACACGTGGGATCGTGTCAGTGTCCTAGGTGTGTAGCCTGACCCTAGGCGAACCTAGGGACACGACCACGAGATATATGGACACGTGTGTCGTGTCCTACACGCGTGTGCACCTTTGCACAACACAGTGCACTGTCTAGTTACCCGATTTAGGATTTTTAGTGTTTGATACGTCGTGTCGTATCGTGGTGGACACCTAGGGACACCTACGACACGTGTACACATGGGGGCACGTTTATCAACCACTGCACTCGAGTCTTAGCTAGGTTTTGTGTCGGATTTGGGTTTACCCCCAATGTTCAGTAATGAACAGTGTTTCCAGTTTGTTTTTTTGGTATTTTTATGATTTCTAAATCGAATTTCAATTCGATTTTAGTGTGTATATATATAAATATTTGTGCGTATGTATATTGTATATGTAAGTATATGTGTATGTGTGTGTGTATGTGGGTATGGGAGTGTATATATACATGTATATAGGTAGGAATGAGTATATGTATATATGCATATATGTATGTGTGTAGTTGGGTTTCCCTTCTCAGTTTTCCAGAATGTAAACCCCTCCTGCTGTGTACACACACACACTTTTCACACACACACACCACTGCCTAACCCTAACCCTCACACCCTCACACTCTCACTCACTCTTGTACACACACACACTCTCACCCTCTCATTCACTCTCTCTCTATATATCTTTGTTATGATATATATATATATATATATATATATATATATATATATATATATATATATGTTACATATAGATTATTATATATATATATATATTTTTTATTATATATATATATATATATATATATATATATATATATAATAATCTATATGTAACATATATATATATATATATATATATATATATATATATATATATATATAATATATATATATATATATATATATATATATATATATATATATATATATATATATATATATATATAAAATATATATATATATATATATATATATATATATATATATATAATAATAATAATCGATATGTAACATATATATATATATATATACATATATATATATATATATATATATATATATATATATATATATATATATAGTGTATGATATATATATGTGATATATTTGGTTATATATATATATATATATATATATATATATATATATATATATATATATATATATATATATATATATATATATGTATATATATGGTGGGTTATATATATATTGCTATATATATATTTGGTTATATATGTATAGGTATTGGATATAGACCTTATGATTTATGAATAGTAAATATATATATATGGTATAGGCCTATGTATAAATATATTTGATATAGATATATTGTATATATATAATGGCTATATATATTGTATACATATGGTAGTGTCCTAGATACACTAGCCTATAGCCTATGGTTAGTGAGTTTGGAATTGACCAATAGGCTTAGTAGACCTAGGTTGACTAGCAAGTTGACCCTTGTTGACCATTGTTGACCAAAGTCAACTATAGGTCAACCTTGACCTAGAATTGACTTATATGGATTTTAGATGACTTGATGACTTAAGTTTGACTAAACCCTAACTAATTGGTTTAGGTTTGACCATATAGGTTATGTGGATAGTCCTAAGTAGATTAAGATATATATGGGGTTAAGTGAGATACTTAGAGTTGAGTCATGACTTGAGTTTGAGTATGGGATTAGCTTGATTATAGGATTAAGGTTGGTATTATATATATGTATTTATGTGTGATATACTTTGTATAGATAATTGGTTATACCTTAACATTGTGGTATAGTATCTTAGGTATCCTAAGACATGTTAGCCTATGTTTGGTTTTGAGTTAGCCTTATAGAGTTTGACTTAGATAGTTGACCATTGACCTAATTACCTTGTTGACTAGTCTTTGTTTAACCAAAACCTTAGTTAGTCTATGTTTGACCATATTGACTAGTCTGACCATTATTGACTAAACCCTAGATAACTTGACTAGTTTGGCTAGAATGTTTGACCAAGAGTTGACTTTAACCTAGATTAGACTTGTTTAACCTTGTTTGACCTTATATGACTTAGTTTAACTTCTTGTGACCTAATATGACTTGATTTGACTTAGTTTGACTGTAGTATTGACCAAGTTTGACTTTGACCTAGATTGGCTTAGAATTTATATAGATTGCATTGTAGATTTCATTTACCTTCATTTTGGACATGTCATAACTGTATTACTCTATTTTAGGACATTGTGACCCTGGTACAGACATCTGATATTATACTACTCTTTTTAGAGTATCAGGCGAGTACATTCTCTGATAGTTCTCTCATTTATTTGTCAATTACTGTATTTCAGTTCTAGTTAGTTCTATGTGATTCTCTGTATCAATACGTATGGATATTTCTGGATTCATGTATGCGACACATACCTTACTTGCTGGCCTCTATTACTGGAGTCATTGGAATCATTCCGGAATCATTTCTGGAATCATCATGTATTGGCCGGACTCATCTCGATTCTTTTGTCGATTTTGGATTCACTTGCTGGACGGGGAAATATTGAGTAAGACATGTAGACATACCCCAAATCCAAAATCTCCCACTGGAATCTATCGGAAGCATAGCCATCTCTTGCCTGATCCGTAAGAGATGTGCCTGATACCTACAGCCGTTTACATGTCGACCTCGGTATTTTAAAACACACTGTTAGATCATAGCTGGACTCACCCTGGATTTATTGATCACTGTTGGACTCATCTTGTACCGGAAATCATCTGGTATCGGATTACATGGACTGGACTCACACTGGGATTACATTAGACTTATATTGTACTGTTTGGACTCATACATGTTATTCTAGTTCAGTTAGCTTTTATTACCGTCTCCATTGCCATGATTCTTCTCTTGTTTTAGTTACCTTTCTTTTCTTGTATCTTACTGTTTCTCTATGCCATCATTACCTGTATAAAACTGCCATGCTCATCAATAAAACTGTCTATAACTGCTTTATAGTTCTTTGTCATTTACTTGGATTTTTTAGATGAGTTGTACTCATTCCTGTCCTGATTGGACTTGTTGAAAATATTACAGATGATAATCCTGAGGACACATACCCTACTTACCATGGACCTGGCGTGGGATTAGCTACCTTTGGTCCCGACTCTCAGGAGTGATTCAGGAGATTAGCTAGCAGACTACTTTAGCTTTCATGTTTTGACTTATTGTATTAAAGTTAAAATATTGAGTTTGTATTAAGTTTGTTTGAGATATTGTTGTATTATTTTAGTAGTTAGTTGTTGTTGTCTTTAATTCCTTAGGTATAACTTCTGTGTTATCTTATCGTACTTTAGACTGTGATTGAGTATATCATATCCTTTACTTGTCCTCCATTCGGAGCTGATATCTGGACAAGTACATTATATACACTGCATGAGATTAGTTAGCAACCTAGGACAGCTTACTACCGTCGACACTATGGCGTAGGCTGGACGTACCCACTTCTCGTGCCCCTATACAGGGTGCGGGTCGTGACAGGTTCGGCCTAGATGGATTTGTTTTCGGGTTTATGATGGTTCATCATGAACCGAACCCAACTCCCCACATACCACCCCCCATTTAAGTCCCATCCCCTTTCTCTCTCTTCATTACTCATTATCATTTACTCTTCTTCTTCCTCATAACTCTCTCCACCTACCAAAACCCATAAGAAGTACATCTTGCTTCTACATGAGAACCCCTTTTATGGTTCATTTATCTCCATCTCGAAATTCTAAGATAGCTTAGAACTTGGCATTTTGCATTTTGAAGTCTCATTCTTAGTAGATCTAGAAATTGCTATTTTTTGGATTTTAGTGGTTTTGATCTATCAAACTTCCTTATTTCCAAGTTTTCTTCGTTCCAGATTGTTGAGATTGTGTTATACGCCATTCTGACCTATAGAAATCCTATTTTCGGCTTGGACTGAAGGTTTCATGGAATTTGGAGTTCGGGAGAAGTTTTACGCTCACGTTATACGTGTCAGCGTAATATCGAACTCTATGCCCACGTTTTTACGTGCCAGCGTAATATCGAGCCCTACGCCCACGATCATTCGTGTCAGCGTGAATCTGTTCTACGCAAGTCGACTTGGCTTGGCGTATTACTTTTACGCATACTCATTCGTGCGTAAACTTAATTTTTTACGCGTATCAGTTCACGCGTAATGTTATTTTTACGCGTAAAATGTTTTACGCGTAACCCTGTTCTTTACGCATAGAAATGATTTTACACGTATTCCTTGGATTGGCATAATTTCCTTTACTCGTAATATTATTCTTTTACACGTTACTTTTTACGCATGCAAATTCATGCATAAACTTGACTTTTACTTTTACGCGTAACTTTATGTTTTACGCGTACTCTTCTAGTTTTACGCTCGACTCTATTTTACGCAGACAGGCTTTTACGCGCGACTTTATTTTTACGCAGGCGAGTTTTTATGCTCAACGTTACTCCTTACGTGTACTTGCTTTATGCGCGTATTTTTGCCTGAGCGTAAAGCTTGGGCGTAGACTAGTCATGGCATAGCTCAGCCTTGGCGTAGTCCAACCTCGGTGGATAACCAGAATGACTGAAACTCAACCCCGAGAGTTATAGACTCGACCATACTAAATACTAGTTGATTTTTATGCCTTGTCACGAATTGACATTGATTGTTACCTAGACTGAATGATTGATCATGCGTTCCTAGTTGGAACTAAAGAGACTGGCTAGTCGTTTTATTGAAATTAAATGAGACACGTTCATATTAACTATGAACTATTGCAATCGACTGGTCGATCCCGAATATTGGCATTTGGGCACATGCAGACTTCAATTTATTTTCTACAAAAGTAGGATGTGTACCTTAGGGTTAAGGCATAATTATTTTGTGGCTAGGTTTGATTGTTGCATTACGCTATGTAAGACCTACAACCTAACCGCACGGGCATCGTTGTAGAGTTGTGTATGTCGTACTTTGTACGAAGGTACTCATTCTGAATGACCATGATCCACGGTATAGGATTTCACTTAACATAGGGACCACTAAGTTAAATAAAATAATAATTGTATGGAGAGAATGGATTCCCGAGTTCTTACATTGTAGCCATCCTTGGAACAATTTATGTTCCGACATGTCGGCGGATTCCCACAGATACTGCAAATCTGCCACATGGGCATGGAGCGGTATCTGCTTATATTATTTATAGTATAATGATGATGGGCATCCCGCTGGGATTCGTCTAATTCATGATTGGCGCAATTGATTGATTTGGTAGACTAGCCTTGCTTGTACATAGTAAGAACTGAGGAATCCTTATTACAAATTTCTAGGGTAACTTGGAACTTACAGTAGCAAGCCGTAGTAGTTGAATGGGCGTTTTAACTGATTTGTTTGTGTACTGTACCTACTCTGTTAACTAACTGAGATGATCAGAATGTCAGGGCATGATGGGTCAACTTCTGTCCTTGTTTGGTTGGAAAGTTGGTTTGAAGTGTCATGATATTATGTGAATTCCAGTAGCAAGCGGAGACTTATTTATCATATTCTTAACTCATATCACTAGTTTTAGTTCTCATGTCGTGCTTTCTTGTGGTACTTTCTATTAGAGGTCTAACCTCTCTGGTTTTGTATGGCCAGATTTAGAGCCAGTTCCCGAGGACTCAGCTTACTTCTACCTCCAAGATGGTCAATAAGAAAGGGATGATCGCAGGAGGACACAAGTGGGTTCCTTGCTTCCCTGCTCGTTTTGCTACTTACTTTATATTTTGCCAAATGGCACCGACATGTTAATCGGATTGTCTTATACTTACTTTTGCATAATTGTAACTAAGTCAGACTGCAGCTGATAACAATTGTGTATACCTTGCTATACCATCTGGCCATGTTTTGTAAAGCCAGGTCTCAAGAACAATTTGACTGAGCGTTTGGGATGCCTTACTGCTTTATCTTACATGTTCTCTATTATTACTTCTTGTTTAAATGATTGAGACAATAGATGTTGTGTAACCCTAGTGAGACTTTCATGTAGCATGCACCCTCTCGTCTTTTAGACAGCATTGATCGTATTATACGATATTCATCTACCTGTAATACGTAGCTGGCTGAGTCATTCCTCCGCTCTCCGGTATTCTGGTTCTGGGGTGTGACAGACGTAACAAGATACAGGAAAAATATGCCATAATAAACTGTGATATATAATAGAAATAAAGTGATGCATGCAATAGGGTTCTTAACCATTCTACTATGAACATGCAATTGAGATACAATCCTTCGACGCATGAGCCCTGGATGATAATAGGATCCGGTATAGTTCCCTCTTGGGCACCAGTGACCAAGCACATAACGTTCAAGAACGTCAGTGGCCAACCTGAGGAGGTAAGCATACCCGTATCTCCAGCGGAGCTTCCGGGTTACAAGAAAAAGTGTAATAGAAGCCCATATGTCAGGTATTGTTCTCCCCACCCAATACCTAGTATTGTCATCTCTATAACTAATATGAATCTCTAGTAACCGCCAAGTCTACTAGCATGCAATTCTATTAGCAGTTACGCTTATCTGTCGTACGCCTCAGACGTATTGGTGGCCAGCCGACTACGCGAGTACGTGTCCTACATGTGACTTACAATATGTGATAAAGCATGTGTCAAGGCCATATGAGATATACCAATACATCATCATTAATGGGTGGTCACTAGGCTAAGTCAATGCAAGAGAATAAAACAAAATAAGTAAAACGACTCATACAGTCGCTTGCACCCAAGTGTGACTTGGACGCACAATGATATAATACTAACACAGATAAATAATGTTGAATATAAATAACTGAAAATAAGAGAAAAGTAAATCACAGAGTAAGGTGGCAAGATATCTTGTCCGAGGTTGTGTGTAGAAGAGCAGGATCCAATAGCTCAAGTCGGCAAATCGACGCAGCAAGAAACTCAAAATCCACGAACGGCTCTGAATGCTGAAACAAACATAAAGAACATTCCCGGTATAAAAGATATCTCTAGGAAATGCATGTACAAAAGTCCAATTCTGGAACAGGGGTAAAATCATAATTTTGAGTCAAAATAATGTCCGTCGTTGGACCCGATTTGCATCGAAATGCATGACAATGTCTATGGTCTCTAAAGTCGTCAAATTACATGTCTATAGGTCCGATTTGAGAAGACGAACCCAACCGTATGTCCAAAGTTGGATTTCGGCGGGTCGTGCACAATTTCGCCCGTTGGATCGGGTCGTAGGCCCGCCAAAATAATATTCCGGTCGACCTTCTCAGAATCAGATCAAATTTGGCACACATAACCAGAATTTTGATACGATCATGTTGGCATAATTTCCGTTACGAACCGACGACTGTACACGAAGTTATGGCCTAATTTGCAAAGGGTCGATACAGGGGTATCTTGATGGATACACACTGATTCGTGCACACGCAACGAAATCGAGTTCCGTCAGTTCCCACACGTCAACAACATCTATACGCACCTTTTGATGCTTATGTGTTGCAATTACGGCGCCCAGTTTGTCGGGGCGCACGCTGTATCGGGAAAAGTTTTTCTAAAATTGGTTATTTTAAAACTAATTTTTGGTCGTTTTGGAAATGTCATAAATCGAAACACATACCAAATTAAACGGAACTAATTGAAAGGAATTAAACCTGGATATGTTTTGTAAAAACTCGTTCAATTATAATTTTAAAATAGTTAACAATTTTTAGAGAAAATTGGATGCAACATGGGGGTTTGGGACAGTCTATTCTCTGTTTACGAACATATTTTTTGCCCACTTTGGGTTCAAATTTCTATGCAGATAACATGAATGAATTTAATTTACCTGAAGGATAGTGAAGGGGGTTAGGTTGAGATCGAACCCAAGAAATTGGTTTGTGAAACAAGCGATCGAGGAGGACGAACCGTCGTCGTGAAGTTGGGGTCCTTAGCAGCCGTTGCTGTTGTTGTTGTTGTTGGTGCCAAGTTGCTGTTACCACTGCTGCAGCTCTGGCCGGCACTGCCAAGGCCGGCCAGCCACCCTGGCGCGCGTGTAGGGTTGCCGGAGATGCAGGGCGTGGCGGCTGGTTTTAGGCTTAAGGTTTCGAGAGATTTGAGAGTATTCCTCTCTCTCTCTCTATCCCTCTCATTTTATAGAGTTTGGGTCGGGGTTTCTCCAGTACGGGTCTGTGGGGGTGCTCGGCCTGGAGTGGCCGGGCCTTGTCCTATTACTTTTTTTTTCTCTTTAACTTTTCTTTATCCATAACCTTTACCTATGTATATTTGTATATATCTCCATATACATACAAACTCCCCAATAATTTATATAAATTTTATAAAAATAAAAGTACTTCTAATTTATTTCGATAAATAATTTTGAACCAATTCACTACTAACTACCTATATGTATCAATTACCTACTAGTATCAAAAATAGTAATCATTAGAATTTAATTTCAACCATTTTAATAACTAGGAAAATACTAAAAATAATAATAATATCCTAACCATTTATAAATATTTTCTTGAATATCTAGTACCAAAAACTTATACCATTTACTTAGGCTACATATATTGTAGCCTATTTACCTGCTACCATATTATTAACAAAAACCTAAAATTGAAGAGTCTAGTGAATAATAAAAAAACTGTAAAATGTTTAAATATAATTTATAAAAGACACTAAAAAATTTAGGGGGTTTACATCCTACCCAACTTATAAAAATTTCGTCCTCGAAATTAAAAATAATCTTAATCTATAAAAGTATAAAATTAACGAGCCTTAATGGAAGAGAAGGCAGGTACGTCATATCATAACTCAGTTTCAAAATAAGGGAGGAGGTGGTCACTACAGGAATCTAGGTTAACTCCATATGCTACTAGATAGGGTACTCTGGTTCACATCTCTACCCAACTTATAGAAGTTGGCTAACCGTAAAATCGTCGTCACAAGACTTTTATGGAGGACTATTTCTAAAGGGCGACACACGAATATTGGACACTACCAACCGCAGTCACATATTCTAAGTGAGCTTAAATATTATGATGTCATTCTTGGTCAATAACTTTTTTAAGAAAACTACTACATGTTTAACATTGTTCCTATTGGTTCATATTTTTACAAGGTAATAGGCATCTTGTGTTTGTAGGTAACTAAAATGTGTCGGTTCCAAGGGATTTCGTTCCTCGTCTAACATGGGATCTAAGAGTTGAGCTTTAAAAAAGAAACTTCAGAAAAGAGGAATTTATGGCCAAGTGACGAGATTCTATAATAAGTGAAGAAACCCTGCTATAGAACATGATTAAGTAAGAGTTTGGAACCTTTAATTCATAATGACTAGGGTATACGGGTTGGTGTTTGATATCGTATATGAGGCATGTGTTTGTTTGATTGGAAATTATATGTCATAGGTGTAATGCATCTTGCATGGATCATGGGTACTCTGTTTGTTGTGGTTAAATCAAAATAGAATGAACCGAGCCTTTACAATTTGTTTTAAGGGAGAATTGAGTCATACATATGGTGTAATTGAAATGTAGCACAAGAAGGTATGTTCGTGTGGGACACGTAGGTAATGTATGTAGTTTGAATGGTCTAGTTCATGAGGGTGACAGTTGTTGGAAGGAAGTGCTAGTGTTGTTCTTCAAATGTGAAAGTCACAGTAGGGGTTATCAGATGGTACAGATAGGAGTGGGCGTTATTAACCATCAATTTATTAGTTCAATTGGAACCAATCTATCACAATCATTTGCTAATACTTAGAGAGACTAGCATATACACTTCAGAAATTCTGTTCATGAATTTGAAACTAAGGCACGACTATATGATAGAACGAAAGGTGATGAATCCAGGTTGCGATTTTTTTTACCGCGGTTATCTAAACGCACGGGCAAAGGATATAAATGAAATACAAGATCGTAGAACAACTTCCAGGTAGATGGTTACGAATGACATCCCATTCTAAGAGGTGGAGTACACTAAGTTTGTGTTCTATCCAACTTATAAAAGTTGGTTATCTTGGACAACACCGTAATAGGTCTTCTATGAAGGTCAATTTCAAGGTGACGGATGAGGTTCTTCTGACGGTAGCCACAAATTCTAAAGGAAGCCTTTTTTTTTGAATGGTGGTAGCTTTATTCATCAGGAAGGAGGAGCAAAATTATTACAGAAGGCATACTCGGCCTCAAGGGCCTGGGTAATACAATCAGGGGGGTTTGGAGATTAATGGAGCAACTGTTAAGAATAGCAAATTGGGCTAGTTTATGGGCAACCTCATTGCCTGTTGTAAGCCCCTGTTTTTCAAATTTTATTTTAATTAGTGTTTATTAATTTTTAATGTTATTTTTAGCCTTAAAATAATTAATTAGATTTTTAGGAATTTTTCCAGAATTTTTAAATGATTTTTAAATGAGTTTTAAATACTAAAAATATCTATATGTAATTTTCTAAATTGTTTGAATATCATTTTGTAATTTTTAGAAATGTTTTAATATAGTTTTGTAATAAGTAGAATTGTTTTTATATCAATTTACAATTTTTAAAATTGTTTTAATGTGGTTTTGTAATTTTTACAATTGTTTTTATAGCAGTTTGCAAATTATGAATTGTTTATACAAATTATAATTTGCATTCAGTTAGGGTTGGCACCAATTAGTAACTTCCAAAAAACTAGGGGCCTTTATGCAATTTTGCTTACCTGCCCCCGACGACTCGGCTGGCCGACTGCCACGCCGACGACGACCGACCCCGATCTTTTCCGCCTTTCTCGGCCGTTCCACCGCCCTAAACCCCTATAAATAAACCCCTCTCTCTTCCCAGACCCAAACCCTAGACTCCCCGACCATCCACCGCCGACCATAGCCTCGTTCTTCTCCGAAAACCCTAGCCGAAACCCTAACCCCGACGGACTCCTCGTCCAGCCCCCACGCCGAGTGCCACCACCCCTAACCACCGTCGACGAGCTCGCCACGCCGCGACGCGTCAATCGCCACCGCTCCGCCACCGTCCCGACGCCCCTAGCCGCCGTCTCCGCCTTCGAAAGCTTCCCCCAAAGTCGGACACGCAGGTAACAGACCTGAGTTCGTGTCGTGCGTGTCTCGAACTCACGCACGACGTTCGCCTGGACACGGGAAACCTAGCTATAGGTCTGGACACGGGTGAATCGACTCGTGCGTGTCGTGCTAGCCCAGACACGTAAATACCTGTGTCCCTAACTGTCCGGACACAGGATCGTGTTTATTATTTTTTTTAATGTTTATGTTAATCAAAACCTAAATAAAATTAACTAAAGCCCTAACTCTAACACAAGGCACGGGCCGACCCCCTGGCCAGCCCGACCGCACCCGAGACCCGACCCCCCGCTGGGCCGAGTTCGAGTCCCCCCCCCCCCTGTGTGCTGTTGTTTCTTTTCCTTTTTCTTTTTTCTTTTGTTTTTTTTCTTTTGTTTTATTATTTACATGTATATATGTATTTATGTATATATATGTATTTTTTATTATATACTGTTATATAAGTATATACATACAGTATTTATGTTTGTGTCTATATATATATTATATTTAGTATTCTTATTTATATATATATATATATATATATATATATATATATGTATACATATATGTTATATATGTATATGTATTTTTTTTATGTATATGTATATATTATATATTTATTCCTTTATGTATATATATTTATTTTCTATATGTATACATATATGTAATATATGTATATGTATGTATACATAACTATTTAGCCTAAGTAATTTACGTAATATTGTACATATGTATATTTTTAATATATGTAAATATACTTGTCATATTTTATAACTACTATGTATAATTTTATCCCATTAAAATATTAATATTATTTTTGCACTTTCACCAAATTGTATTTTTATTGTATTTAAATTACTGCAACCATTTGGTATCCAAGCCTAGCATAGGTTTTTGGGCCCAAATGTGTTTTCACACATTCAAGACCTGTACAAGTCATATTGGACTTGATTCATGGCCTTGGGTCCTGTATTTGAACTTTGGTTCAAATTATATACATGGACAAAATACGCAGATAATTAATTATTTAATTTCAATTGTGTGCAAAGCTGTTTTTGATTTTCTAAAAAATACTTAAAGTATTGTTAAAATTATGGAAAAATAGTTTTAGATACTATGATAAGTTGGCTAATTTAGTATAATTTTTGTAGTATTTAATTTACTGTTTTACCCCTAGTTTGGCATATGAAACCAAAACTCATTTTCTGTATACTTAGGAAAACTGATTTTTATAAAATATTTGTACTGGTTAATAAATTCCAGAAAAATTATAATAAATTTCTATGATTAACAAGGATCACTTTGGTACTTTACTTTAAGAAAAACTAGGCTTTTGTCTACTTCAAAAATTGTTAGAACACAATGATCTTTTGATTTGTTTGTTGATTAATTACGACTTGTAGCTTTTTGTGTTATTTGGAGTTTTAGTCGTGTTGAACCCCATCCCTCACTAGTGTAAAGACCCTAGAAAGTTAGTTAACATAGTGTGTCACCCCACATTGGTCTCCTATGCCAAAGTCATCATTTTGGCTAGGTGCCCAATCACAAGTCGTATTTCACCAATTAGTGTCCTAGTGTTTTAGCTTAGTGTAAAAACTAAGTTATTGTATTTACTTCTATAGCGACGAGTTACCGGACATCCATAGCATTGTTATCGTATCTTGTTTTGTTTTGCTTTACTAGAGGCAAGTACTTTCTACGAACTTTACATATTGTCACATAAAATAAACTGCAAACCCCACCATGTTAAATGCTGATCCTTGGGGTAGCAAGTTAGATCTCTACATGTTGTACTTTCAGTTACTACCATGCTTAGAACAGTCTTGATGTATCTCTCACATGATTAGAATATGGGTTATAGGAAAACTGTTAGTAGTGTACGTGATTATGCCCCCTTCTCCCGTACGTATGTACCGAGCAAGGTTGACATGCTATATGTATACCTTGTCGTAGGCCTTTATCTCAAAGCGGATTTGTGTGTATGTACATCTGTCGCCGTTTTACTTGTACGGAAGTACATTTCATTATGTGCCCCCAGCACATTGTACATCTATTGACCGATCACGTACCTGCTACAGTTTTAAACATTACATATACATCTGTCTCTATGACACATGTGTCCTTGCCATGATAGACTATGTGATGCCATGCTTTCCAGTTATTTCCTCTTATGTTCATTTCCATGTTTCATATGCTAGTTTGCTAGATTTAGTACTTGCTCATGTCCTGACAGGATAACGTTGTAGGTATCCTTACTGAGGAGGAGTTACTCTGTGACACATACTATGGAGATACTGCCGAGGACCCGGCTCTGCTTTACGAGGATGTTCCTGAGGGGAACCTCGCCTAGTTGTCTTTTGTTTACTTAGACTTTTGAGAGTAGACATGTATTAGACTATATCATTTTGTAACTGGACATGTATCCAGTTTTATATTTCAGTTTACTTGTACTTGGATATTTTACTATATACGACGACTTTTGTGTTTGGAGCATTTATGATTCTTCTTTACTTATAGAACTGTTAGCACATTTAGTCTTATCCTGTTGTCTTTAGAACAGCTTACTACGTTTTATCTCAACGTAGGCTGGGCATGACTCGGCCTGGCCCAACAATTTGGGTAGCGGGTCGTGACATATTTTTAGTGGTGGCCCATGCAGGTCCCGTCTAAACTGTTTGGTTACGTTATTGTACCAAGCATGCCTGCAATTAGGAACTTAAGGTAATTAGACAACATTAGGAAAGACGCTTAGAACACTTAGAGGAATGCTAGGATTGCAACATAGGAAATACATCACATGTTTGCTATTATAATTAGATTTTCTTGCATATGATTGCTTACTTTAAACAAGTCCTTATAAGTCTTTTTATGTGTAATTTAGATGGTGCTTACTCGTTCATCCCAGTATGTTACCCCCGAGAATGGGGCCCTCCATATCCAGTCAGCTGACCAGTTGACTGATACATCGCCACCTACCACATTCTCCCACTCCACAGATCCACAGACCCAGATACCACCTTCCACATCCCAGTCCCAGCAGGCCCTAATACTTCCACCACCCCCTATCACTATACCCACCCAGGCTTCCGTCACACTCGACGGGAACCAGCTGCTCACACTGATCCAGGGGTTCCTAACAACCCATCAGGAGCAGACTACCCTACTCCGCCAGAGCATGGAGCATTCTGAGGGACGTCCCATGGTCCCACCACCTGTAGAGCCACGGCAGAAAGCGGGGACGATCAAGGACTTCATGGGTCTGAATCCTAAGGAGTTCTCAGGGACTGAGGGCATAGTAGTAGCTGATGACTGGCTAGATTCAGTAGAGAGAAAGCTTCTGGGAGTTAGGATGCCGGATGACCTCCAGGTCAAGGCAGCAGGATTTCTGCTGATAGACTTAGCAGGAGTCTGGTTCCGGAATGAGCCGTTGTTCGCGAGAGGTAGAGCCACCTGCGACCAGTTCAAGACCCAGTTCAAGAAGAAATTCTTCTCGACCACTGCTAGAGTAGCCATGGGGCTACGATTCCAGAACATCCAACAGGGGAACCGTTCTGTTGACGAATATGCGACAGAGTTTAGTCGCCTGAGCCGTTTTGCTCCTAGTCTGGTTGCTGATCCAGAGGAGATGACCCGTAGGTTTTGCCATGGTCTAGTTCCAGACATTGGCATTCTTATAGTGGCGAACGGTACGACTGACTACTACCAGAGCCTAGAGTTGGCCCGGAGCATTGAGGAGCGTCTTCTGTCCAGCAAAAGGCCGGCTCCTGTACATCATGAGGGACCGTCCAAGCGTCAGGCTTTCCAGCAGAAAGCGCCGACGCCACTCCAGCAGACTTACCGTCCCTCTACACCACACCATCAGACCCCGCCAGTTAGAGCCCCGGGACCCCGGCCGCAGCAGAAGGGAGCTGTATGTTCTTTCTGCGGAAGACCAGGGCATGATCACTCCGTCTGCAGGAAGAGGTTGAAGCTGTGTCTAGCTTGTGGGTCTGCCACCCACATGATACGGGAGTGCCCGGTAGCGAAAACTAGAGGACCGCTCCCGACTCAACAGAGGTTCGGGCAGCATCTGCAGCAGCAGAAGGGACCTCAGGGGAGGGTTTATAGTCTAGCCATTGAGCCGGAGCTGGAGCAGGTTTCGGAGCCGGATTACTTAGCTGACGTCATCACAGGTCATGTTTATTTACATACTTTTCTAGCTGTATGTTTGTTTGATTCTGGTGCATCTCATAGCTTCCTATCATTAGAGTTTATGCATAAACATCATCTAGTAGCTACACCTACTGCGGAGATTAGTAGAGTGATGACGGGAGGAGGACCAGTGCCTATTAGATCTATCTATAGATGTTCTATTTTTCTAGCCGGGAGAGAGTTCAGGGGGCGATTCTTTGTGATGCCACTCCCCGGTTATGATATCATATTGGGGATGGACTGGCTTAGCTATGCCCATGCATCTATAGATTACCATGAGGGTAGTATTTTGTTCAGTCCCCCAGGCACAGCACCATTCATTGTCAGGAGGACAGGGTCGGAGATCAGCCTAGAGTCGAACTGTTGTGCGACAGTCAGGGACGCAGCACCGCCACACCCTATCATTAGGGAGTTTATAGATGTATTCCCAGAGGATCTTCCAGGACTTTTGCCTGACAGAGATGTGGAGTTCACTATAGATTTAGTGCCGGATTCATCACCAGTATCCCGGGCTTGCTATAGAGTGAATCCCAAGGAGGCCATAGAGATGAAAGAGCAGATTGATGACCTGTTGAAAAAGGGTTTCATTCGATCCAGTGCTTCTCCATGGGGAGCGCCAGTGCTCTTTGTGCCTAAGAAGGATGGTACAGTCCGGTTGTGTATTGACTATCGGGCCTTGAATGCCATCACCATCAAGAACAAATATCCTCTGCCCAGGATAGATGATTTGTTCGACCAGTTTAGCGGGGCGAAGGTGTTTTCCAGGATAGACTTGAGATCCGGGTACCACCAGGTGAAGGTTAGGCCAGCAGACATCCAGAAGACGACGTTCAACACGAAGTATGGGCAGTACGAGTTTCTGGTGATGCCATTTGGTCTCACAAATGTGCCAGCTGTCTTTATGAACTTGATGAATAAGATATTTCACCAATATCTGGATAAGTTCGTCGTGGTGTTTATCGACGACATCCTGATATACTCGAAGACGCCGGAGGAGCATGCAGAGCACTTGCGGATAGTTTTGGGTATTCTGAGGCAGGAGAGATTGTTTGCCAAATTGCAGAAGTGCGAGTTCTTTTTAGACCGAGTGGAGTTTCTCGGCCATGTAGTCACTGGAGATGAAATCTCGGTGGATCCCAGGAAGATTGCTGCAGTTGAGACGTGGAAGGCTCCGACGTCAGTTTCAGAGATCAGGAGTTTTCTGGGTTTAGCAGGCTATTATAGAAAGTTCGTCCAGGACTTTGCTAGGATAGCGGAACCCATGACAAAGCTGACGCAAAAGGACGCAGAGTACATCTGATCAGAGGACTGCCAGGCGGCATTTGAGGAGCTAAAGAGGAGACTGACGACCGCTCCAGTTCTGACTTTACCTTCAGGTTCTGGAGGTTTCACCATTTACAGTGATGCTTCTGGGAAGGGGCTAGGATGTGTCCTACAGCAGCATAGGAAAGTGATTGCTTATGCATCTAGGCAATTACGGACTCATGAGAGAAATTATCCTACCCATGACCTAGAGTTAGCTGCGGTGATCTTTGCACTCAAGTTATGGAAACATTACTTATACGGAGAGCGTGTGGAAATCTTTACTGACCACAAAAGCTTGAAGTATGTGTTTACGCAGAAAGAGGTGAACATGAGGCAAAGCCGATGGTTGGAGTTGATGAAGGACTTCGACATCGATTTACAGTATCATCCCGGGAAGACAAATGTGGTGGCGGATGCGCTGAGCAGGCATCTGATGGCATGGTACCTGATGATTGATCGACATTTACGGAAGGATCTGGAGAAGCTCGGTATTGAGCTAGTTCGGCCAGGATCAGTGATACAGATGATGGCGCTTGACATTCAGTCAGGTTTGATGGAGCATATCCGGGAGGCACAGTCTACAGATGAGAGCCTTCGCAGACTTCGACCCCAGGCATTAGCTGGATTGCTGGATGACTTCACTATAGCAGAGGATGGATCCCTAAGGTATGGCAGCCGATTGTGCGTGCCGAAGGGAGATCTAGTAGAGACAGTCTTGCAGGAGGCGCACCGATCGAGATATTCTATTCACCCTGGTGCTAACAAGATGTACCGTGACTTGCGGGAACATCTTTGGTGGCACGGGATGAAGAGGGATGTATCACGTTTTATCTCGAGATGCCTAGTTTGCCAGCAGGTCAAGGCGGAGTGCCAGAGGCCAGCTGGTTTGTTGCAGCCGTTACCCATTCCCGAGTGGAAGTGGGAACATATTACGATGGACTTTGTTTCAGGGCTTCCTCGTTCCCAAGGATGGAAGGATGCCATCTGGGTCATCGTAGACAGGCTGACGAAGTGTGCGCACTTCATACCCTTCAAGGTGGGGCTTTCCACCGAAAAGTTGGCAGAGCTATACATGCAGCAGATAGTTCGCCTACACGGAGTGCCGGTGAGCATCGTGTCAGACAGAGACAGCAGATTTACATCCTACTACTAGAGGAGCTTGCAGGAGGAGTTGGGCAGTAGGCTCAAGTTCAGTACGGCGTACCACCCGCAGACAGATGGGGCAGTCCGAGAGGACGATACAGACACTGGAGGATATGATGAGGACTTGCGTGCTGGACTTCGGAGGATCATGGGAGAGCCATCTGCACTTGGTAGAGTTTTTATACAACAACAGCTACCAGGCCAGTATTGGTATGTCTCCTTTCGAGGCGCTATATGGACGACGATGTCGCACACCGCTCTTTTGGGATGATGTCGGAGACAGAGTTATGCTTGGGCCGGAGATGATCACGGATGCAGCAGAGAAAGTCGGGATGATCAGAGACAGGCTCAGAGTAGCTCAGGACAGGCAGAAACACTGGGCTGATGCTAGTCGCAGGCCGATGGAGTTCGCAGACGGTGATATGGTGCTAGTGAAGATATCATCTACTAGAGGGACGATCCGGTTCGGACGAGGGGGAAGCTGAGCCCCAGATACATCGGGCCGTTCGAGGTACTTGGCAGGATCGGAGAGGTAGCTTACAGGGTTGCACTTCCACCCAACCTAGCAGGAGTTCACGATGTCTTTCACGTATCTCAGTTGAGGAGATATGTTCCAAACCCCAGTCATGTGCTAGATCACTCAGAGTTGGAGGTCGGACCGAGCCTTACAGTTTCTGAGCAGCCAGTGGAGATATTAGACCGGAGAGAGAAAAGGCTGAGGAACAAGGTTATACCCCTAGTGCGAGTAGCTTGGAGCCGTCACTCCCCAGGTGAATCTACTTGGGAGAGGGAGTCGGACATGAGGGAGAGATACACTTACTTGTTCGATCCAACCGCTGCGAGGGAACCACCCGTTCCCGCTTGATACCTTAGAGGTTAGTTTCGATCGTAGCCTTAGTCATTTGATTGCAATACTTGCTATGTTAGAATATTGTCGGGTCTTCAATCCTTGTGAATTTCGAGGACAAAATTTTTCAAGGAGGGAAGACTTGTAAGCCCATGTTTTTCAAATTTTATTTTAATTAGTGTTTATTAATTTTTAATATTATTTTTAGCCTTAAAATAATTAATTAGATTTTTAGGAATTTTTCTAGAATTTTTAAATGATTTTTAAATGAGTTTTAAATACTAAAAATATCTATATGTAATTTTCTAAATTGTTTAAATATCATTTTGTAATTTTTAGAAATATTTTAATATAGTTTTGTAACAAGTAGAATTGTTTTTATATCAATTTACAATTTTTAAAATTGTTTTAATGTGGTTTTGTAATTTTTACAATTGTTTTTATAGCAGTTTGCAAATTATGAATTGTTTATACAAATTATAATTTGCATTCAGTTAGGGTTGGCACCAATTAGTAACTTCCAAAAAACTAGGGGCCTTTATGCAATTTTGCTTACCTGCCCCCGACGACTCGGCTGGCCGACTACCACGCCGACGACGACCGACCCCGATCTTTTTCGCCTTTCTCGGCCGTTCCACCGCCCTAAACCCCTATAAATAAACCCCTCTCTCTCCCCAGACCCAAATCCTAGACTCCCCGACCATCCACCGCCGACCACAGCCTCGTTCTTCCCCGAAAACCCTAGCCGAAACCCTAACCCCGACGGACTCCTCGTCCAGCCCCCACGCCGAGTGCCACCACCCCTAACCACCGCCGACGAGCTCGCCACGCCGCGACGCGTCGATCGCCACCGCTCCGCCACCGTCCCGACGCCCCTAGCCGCCGTCTCCACCTTCGAAAGCTTCCCCCAAAGTCGGACACGCAGGTAACAGACCTGAGTTCGTGTCGTGCGTGTCTCGAACTCACGCACGACGTTCGCCTGGACACGGGGAACCTAGCTATAGGTCTGGACACGGGTGAATCGACTCGTGCGTGTCGTGCTAGCCCAGACACGTAAATACCTGTGTCCCTAACTGTCCGGACACAGGATCGTGTTTATTATTTTTTTTAATGTTTATGTTAATCAAAACCTAAATAAAATTAACTAAAGCCCTAACTCTAACACAAGGCACGGGCTGACCCCCTGGCCAGCCCGACCGCACCCGAGACCCGACCCCCCGCTGGGCCGAGTTCGAGTCCCCCCCCCCCCCCTGTGTGCTGTTGTTTCTTTTCCTTTTTCTTTTTTCTTTTGTTTTTTTTTCTTTTGTTTTATTATTTACATGTATATATGTATTTATGTATATATATGTATTTATTATTATATACTGTTATATAAGTATATACATACAGTATTTATGTTTGTGTCTATATATATATTATATTTAGTATTCTTATTTATATATATATATATATATATATATATATATATTCTATATGTATACATATATGTTATATATGTATATGTATTTTTTTTATGTATATGTATATATTATATATTTATTCCTTTATGTATATATATTTATTTTCTATATGTATACATATATGTAATATATGTATATGTATGTATACATAACTATTTAGCCTAAGTAATTTACGTAATATTGTACATATGTATATTTTTAATATATGTAAATATACTTGTCATATTTTTATAACTACTATGTATAATTTTATCCCATTAAAATATTAATATTATTTTTGCACTTTCACCAAATTGTATTTTTATTGTATTTAAATTACTGCAACCATTTGGTATCCAAGCCTAGCATAGGTTTTTTGGGCCCAAATGTGTTTTCACACATTCAAGACCTGTACAAGTCATATTGGACTTGATTCATGGCCTTGGGTCCTGTATTTGAACTTTGGTTCAAATTATATACATGGACAAAATACGCAGATAATTAATTATTTAATTTCAATTGTGTGCAAAGCTGTTTTTGATTTTCTAAAAATACTTAAAGTATTGTTAAAATTATGGAAAAATAGTTTTTAGATACTATGATAAGTTGGCTAATTTAGTATAATTTTTGTAGTATTTAATTTACTGTTTTACCCCTAGTTTGGCATATGAAACCAAAACTCATTTTCTGTATACTTAGGAAAACTGATTTTTATAAAATATTTGTACTGGTTAATAAATTCCAGAAAAATTATAATAAATTTCTATGATTAACAAGGATCACTTTGGTACTTTACTTTAAGAAAAACTAGGCTTTTTGTCTACTTCAAAAATTGTTAGAACACAATGATCTTTTGATTTGTTTGTTGATTAATTACGACTTGTAGCTTTTTGTGTTATTTGGAGTTTTAGTCGTGTTGAACCCCATCCCTCACTAGTGTAAAGACCCTAGAAAGTTAGTTAACATAGTGTGTCACCCCACATTGGTCTCCTATGCCAAAGTCATCATTTTGGCTAGGTGCCCAATCACAAGTCGTATTTCACCAATTAGTGTCCTAGTGTTTTAGCTTAGTGTAAAAACTAAGTTATTGTATTTACTTCTATAGCGACGAGTTACCGGACATCCATAGCATTGTTATCGCAACTTGTTTTGTTTTGCTTTGCTAGAGGCAAGTACTTTCTACGAACTTTACATATTGTCACATAAAATGAACTGCAAACCCCACCATGTTAAATGCTGATCCTTGGGGTAGCAAGTTAGATCTCTACATGTTGTACTTTCAGTTACTACCATGCTTAGAACAGTCTTGATGTATCTCTCACATGATTAGAATATGGGTTATGGGAAAACTGTTAGTAGTGTACGTGATTATGCCCCCTTCTCCCGTACGTATGTACCGAGCAAGGTTGACATGCTATATGTATACCTTGTCGTAGGCCTTTATCTCAAAGCGGATTTGTGCGTATGTACATCTGTCGCCGTTTCACTTGTACGGAAGTACATTTCATTATGTGCCCCCAGCACATTGTACATCTATTGACCGATCACGTACCTGCTACAGTTTTGAACATTACATATACATCTGTCTCTATGATATATGTGTCCTTGCCATGATAGACTATGTGATGCCATGCTTTCCAGTTATTTTCTCTTATGTTCATTTCCATGTTTCATATGCTAGTTTGCTAGATTTAGTACTTGCTCCCGTCCTGACAGGATAACGTTGTAGGTATCCTTACTGAGGAGGAGTTACTCTGTGACACATACTATGGAGATACTGCCGAGGACCCGGCTCTGCTTTACGAGGATGTTCCTGCGGAGAACCTCGCCTAGTTGTCTTTTGTTTACTTAGACTTTTGAGAGTAGACATGTATTAGACTATATCATTTTGTAACTGGACATGTATTCAGTTTTACATTTCAGTTTACTTGTACTTGGATATTTTACTATATACGACGACTTTTGTGTTTGGAGCATTTATGATTCTTCTTCACTTATAGAACTGTTAGCACATTTAGTCTTATCCTGTTGTCTTTAGAACAGCTTACTACGTTTTATCTCAACGTAGGCTGGGCATGACTCGGCCTGGCCCAACAATTTGGGTAGCGGGTCGTGACACCTGTCCTCCGGACAAAGAGAAAGGAAGGCAGATGATGGGCGGAATCTACTTCGGCCCTGAGGTTGCTGCACAAGTCGATAAGCTTCCATGGAATCAACTGCGAATCGCCAATTCTAAAGGAAGCCTAGATATTACTTATTTAATGTTGCTCATATATTGGCCATGTTTTATCAAGGTGGTAGGAGTGGTCTTAGTCAAGCATAACCGGAAAAGTTGGTACAACGGGATTCCATTTATCGCATAACATGATTACAACGGAATACAGTTAAGGAAATTATGGACGAGTAATAAGTGGACCATGAGATGGAGCCTGCATAATATGTGTTGGGACCTATTTCATAAGTTTGGTTTTATAGTCCACATATAGAGATATGCATGGATGGGTTTAACTGGGGTTTAATGAATTCCATGATAGGACATCAGTCTTTTATTGAATAAGTCTTTGGTTTTAATCCATATTGGTTGGTCAAGATCCACAAAATCAATCAAGACCATACCCATCAGATTAGGGTAACCTAGAATAGGTTCTAACTCAAGTGGTTCACCTAATTGTCAGTCGGGTTGGTAGAATAGGTTCTGTAAGTCATGAAAATGCGTCTTCTGTAACTTTTGTGTTTAAGTAGCACAAGGGACCTCTATTGTGTAACTCCTTTTCCCGGATTTCAAACGTTTATTTATTTTACTTGGTTGTATTCAAAATAAAAATTCTCATCAAAACTTTTCCTCACGTCCCTAATTGCCTAAAATCCCTAATTCCAAAAATTTTCCCAAAACCCTAAGCCTAACACTAATTTTGCCAAGCCTTTTAGGATAATTTAAATTGAGGACCTAGTTTACTATTTAATTAAATATTTGAATCTATATGTTGAAATTATTTATTAAAGTCTGCATTTTAATTATTTGATAAATACTAGATGTTGATTTAAATTGATATTATTATCTACCAAGGGATTATTATTAGGAATAATATGGTTTAAACTACTCTTATAACATTAAAGGTTATTTCAAGTATTTACGATGTTTGAATTGGATTTTAAATTATAAGATTTTGACTTTGATAAATATTAAATATTATTTAAATTATAGTAATAATCAACTATCTGATTTAGGTTTCCATATATGCGATTTGAATTGTTCAATAATATCGAATATTTATTTATTAAAATTTATTAGATTTTAATTTGATTGATTTTTATTTAAACGTTTATTGAATCTAGTTGTACTTATCGAGTATCACCTTGAATGATAATAATATTTATGAAATTATTTTATGTGATTTTAGATAAGAAAAATATGTATATATCTATTTTAAATTATTTTGATAGTGACTAATATTACCTTTAAGTATCGTGGTTGATCAATTATAGAAAAAAGTTTAAATGAAGATAATAATTGTTAGTATACCAATAGATATAGACACACTAGAACCACCGCTATGTTCTTATCCAATCATTATCGTGTGTGTGTGTGTATATATATATATATATATATATATATATATATATATATATATATATATATATATATATATATATATATATATAATACAAAACACAAAGGTTTTTGAATCCTAGGGCGGACTGTGCCAAGATAAAGAGTGGTTGGGATTTAATCTTGGTGAATCAACGGTTGTGGGGTTTTATGGGGAATCCAAAGAGTGGGGTTTGCACTCATAATGGTTGTGGATGAGCATTATTGAGAGTGGGGTTTTATGGGGAATGAGCATTATTGAGAGTGGGGTTTTATGGAAAATCCAAAGAGTGGGATTTGCACTCATAATGGTTGTGGATGAGCATTATTGAGAGTGAAATTTTATGGGAAATCCAAAGAAAATTCACATCCAGCAGTGGTTTGGATTTAATATTTTGATGGGGGCTTCATAATTATTATTGTTCGTTTAAAATTAGGGGTCCAAGATTTTGAGGAAGAATAACTTAAATGAACCATGCCCTATGGGCACGGGTTATGACTAGTATATATATATATAAAAAAGGATCAACCAATTCCCTGCCTCCCTCTGAAATCCATCGTCACCCCCGAACACCATCATCCCCGATCACTGCCTCCCTCCATCAACTCCATCACCACAACCATCAGAGCCAACACAAATCTCGTATCCAGGTGTCCGTGTCCACCACAGAAATCATCGTGTCCGGACCCGTGCGTCCGTGTCATTAATTCTTTTATCCACTTCGTTACACCGTTCTCGTGTCCAACAATCGGACTCATCGGCACCATCCACAAAGAAAGCCAAAAGAAATCCTAGACCTAATCTGCGGCCGACGCCGGTGACAATCTTCGAGCCACCACCGCCCCGGCGTCCTTGCCCTCTCGATCGGCGTCATCGCGGCCGTGCACGCTCCTCGAGCCGCCCCGCGTACAGGCACCACCCGCCGTCACCGCTCGTCTCCACAAGCACCACCCCAGACCGGAATGCTACGCCCACACCCGAACGAAGGGCCGGATGTGAACTCCTCTACAGCGACGCCTCGACAGGTCAGGCACGGTAAGCCGCACCTCCCGGGCGGCCGTAGCCTCGATCGACGAACCCTCCTCCAGAGGCGACTCAGCCGTGGCCGACCTACTCCGCCTCGCTGGCCGGCTCCCGCCGCTCCGCGCACCCCGCGAGGCCACGTCCACCGTATCTCAGGCCGCGGAGCCTTCCCGTACCTCCTCCTCTTGGGAAGCTCGCCGGCGCGACCCTCCACCCTGCCGGCGTCGTCGAGAAACCTACCTGCAACCTCGAGTCCGCCGCGCCGGTGGTCGATCTCCACCAAGCGTTCCCCTCCGAGCGTCGAAGCCGCGCTCCTCCTCCACGTGTCGGCGCCGCCGCCGCCCCAGTCGAAAACCCTCTGTGAGTCCTCTCCTCTTCCTCTTCCTCTTCCTCTTCCTCTGATTTTCATTCTTCTTCTCTTCTTTCTTCTTCTGAAGAGAGTAGGATTAAATCTCTCTCTCTCTCTCCCTCTCTCTCTCTCTCTCTCTTTCCATTAAAATTCTCTGTCCAACGAAACATCCTCCCTCTCTCACTCAATTTCGTCTCTGTCTTTCTCTTTTCTCGGAATTGAACATGTCCTTTTCTTAGCAGCAGTGGAATTGAACCTGTCCTTTTCTTAGCAGCAGTCAAATGTTATGCTTTGGGTTAATTATTATTATTAATTAACTTAATGTTTGATGGTATTATTTAAACATGTTTTGCTAAATAATTCAGTTTGCAAACACTATTTTGTTTCACTATTATGATTACTATAATATGATAATCAATATATTAATATGAGTATACATATGTATATATATATGTATACTATTTTGTATATTGCTATTTAATATATCTGCTATAATTGGTAAATATTATACTCCTAGTGTTATAGTTATATTTATATTTCCAAATTATTTTGTAACGAAAGAAAGTAGTGAACTTGGATCTTATATACAATTTCAAACTGGATTTCATGCTAAATTATTATTATATATTGTGTTTTAAAATATTTTTGTTCTAAAAGTATTATCGTGGTATTCTCTATCTATTTAATTATAGCTTTGTAACTTAAGAGTCATATGTTGACAAAAATTATGTTTTCGCCCTAAAATGATTTTATGGATTTTCAAATGGTTAACTAAAATATTTCACTAATATAAATATAGTTGACTCAAAGGATATATTTGACAAAATTGGGGTTTTTAGCTTAAATTAATTTTCAAGTATTTGGTAAAAAGTAGTTTTCATAAAACATATACAATTTTCTAACTAGTTTATAAATATTTGCTGAATAACTGTATTTTCTTTCTAATTAGAATTTCTTTCTTCTAGATTGGGTTGTCCTTAATCGTGACTTGTCGTATGTCCTTATTACTTACAATTATGACTACTTTATATCGACCCTAGGCTAACCAGACTATATTGGACCCAACAAGATGGTTGTTTCACCAGCAAAAGACCATAGGCAAGTGCACTTTCTGATTGCTTTCGATTCATAGTAGTCTTTTCATTTCATGTTTATACATATGTCTTGCTGCTTGTTGACACGCTCGTCACACGGAGATTTGTATCATGGATTTATTATATATTCTTGACTGTCATTCTCATGATTACCATGCTTGCGACCTGATTCCATGAGTACTAGCTGGGTGGAGAAATATCTTAGTAGACGTGTGAACTAACCCTTACCCATCCCAATATGTCTAATCTTGACTGATAGCAGCTGCACACGACACGTACAGGGTGCCGTATTCACCCTTAGCCGTTCACATGTCGAACTAGATATTTCAAATCACGTAGATATGGTTGTATTTTATTTGATGTCCTTGTTTTCTTCACCGCTTGCCATGATGTTAGTTACTTTCTAGTTTTCATCTCTCATATATTATTTTCATGTCTTGTTAATTCTATTGTGTTTTTGCATTACCGTCGGTTTGTGTACTTGTTCCATTCCTGACTGGAAATCAACATTTTTCAGGTTAGCTGTGGCTTCACTTAGCTTGGGAGATACGGGTGTACTTGTAGATAGAAACCTAGAAATAGATAGCAGTTTTATCATTTTCATTAATTGTGAAAATTTTGTATTTTTTTTAAATATAAATGTTGTAACTGTTGTAATAAACGTAGAAATGTGAATGAGCAGCAAATATTATATTTTATGATTTTGAGCATCTTGGTCGTGACAGCGTTCTACCGCCGACTCTGCGGCATAGGCTGGCTTGGACACGTCTCGTATCCGAAAAAGCGGGTGCGGATCATGACATATTGAGTGGCACACTAGTGGCACATGCGTAGAGGGCTTCGAGTAGATCACAACCATATATTGGGCCAAAAGATTTGAGTCAAGTTTGGATCTCTAATTGCAGTCGAAAAGTACATCGGTGTTATGGTAAGGATTATCGCTAGTCCTTTTTGACCTGAAAGTCGTATCATAAAAATAGAGTACAAGAAGACGTGTTTGAGAGGGACATAAAGGTGGACTCGTCTAGGTCTTGCATATGAATTTTGTTGGAAGGTAACAGCTTGTATTACACTCCGAATATCAAAGTCACGGTAATGGACACCAAAAGATCTAAAAAGAAAGTGGGAGTTCACGAATCACTAATTTATCATCATAGTGAGAACCAATTTACCTCAATCAATCGGTGATCCCATAATTCCTAAAAGTAAGAATGACTTACAATCTATTCACTCTAGAGGCTAGGATATGGTTTTAGGAATAATGAGGTTAGGAATATTTGAGTCGCAATATCGTACCTTGACCTTTGGTAATAATACATCACGATGTGATCGATAACGTGTTATGGTAGTTATAAATCAGTTTCGAGGATCGTACCTCGATTTCTAATAAATAAAATGATTGCGTACAATGATACATGAGTCGATAAAATAGAAGGATCCACTTTTCTATAGTATACTAGAGCTTATCGATGGGGTAACGAACTTTAAGGCACGTCATATAAAAGATCTCTAATGGCTAAGTCATGAATTTTTATTTGTGTAAAGCCTGCAAGACTACGGTCATAAGGTTTCTAATGGTGTCGAATGTAGTGCTCATGCATTGATGTTAATAACTAGTAAATCATCATATGATATGGTATTAGTATTGGTATTGGCTAAGCTAGTGTCACTCCCGTTTTTCGTTATACGTATTTCCAGTATACGTGTACGAATTCCCGACCCGTATCTTGGCTTGTCTAGCATAGCTTGGCATAGCTTGGCTTGGTTTATTTTGGTTTGGTTTGGTTTGGGTGAGTGGCTCATCATGATAAACCCCCTTTATAAACCAACCCCTTTTCTCTCTCCTCCTTTACTTTCATTTACTTTTATTAACTTATTCTTCTTCCTCCATTAATTCTCTCAACCCACCTTAGGCAAGTGTAACTTACTTCATGGACGAACTCCATTTTTATTGTTCTATTGTCTTCCCTACAAGCTTCTAAGACTCTTTAGTACTTAGCATTTTCGATTTTGGAGGATTAAGACTTGTAGATCTAAGTTTTCACAAATTTTGGTTTTCTTGGGTTTTGATCTCCAAACTTCTTTGTTTTCAAGTTTTGATTGTTCATGTTGTAGAGAATTTGATTTTACCCAAATGGACCTTTGAAAACCCGGATTTTGAGTTATTTTGAGTGATTTATGGACCTTGGAAGTTTATAGGTTCCATGGTTCTTCCTCTCGGGTTGGATAAGAAGAACAGTGTGGGCGCATGGCTTATTATGCACACACAGTGACTTTAGCCTTGGGCACATAGCCCTATATATGCGCCCATTGCTCCCTGATTTCCTTAGTGTGGGCGTATGGCTTATTATGCGCCCATAGCTTCTGCTTGCTTATGCACATAACTTCAATATGTGTTAAGTCATGGTGTTCCATAGCAGTGGGCACATCGCCCTTATTATGCGCCTACATGGCCAGTATAGATGGCTCCTGATTTAGCCTCTCATTGCTTCCTGCCTCACTCATGTGGGCACATAGACCATGCACCCTGCCTTCCTCATATGGGTGCATAGACTGTAAGCGCATGCTTGGGGGCGCATAGGCCATGGGTGCATGCACTTTCTTGTGCATTCCTTCTATGACATATGCCCTACGTGATGTGTTTAGTCTTAGGCGCATAGCCTTGGGCGCATGCCACTCTCAGTACATGCATTTTGGGTGCATGCTCTTCATGACACCCCATTGACCCTTATACCATCTCTTGCAAATGTCCGTATTTGTCCCCATGGTCCTTAGTGTGAATTATGACTTTGTTTGTACTCTTTACTTGACTAAGTCCTATTAGGTTATTTTCTATGTTGCACATGTACTCTGAGCTTTAAACACGATCTTGGTATGGCACGTACACTCTCTAACAACTTCTTGATAGTGGTCCGTCGTGGTGCACTTACATGAATACGACATGACATTGTAACTTTACATGATAACTCTTGATAGTGACCCATCTTGTGCACTTTTGACAAGTAATTTGACATGATAATTCTTGATGCTGGTCCGTTGTGGCGTACTCTTGACAAGTAATCTTGATAAGTAACCTAGCATGATAAATCTTGATATGTTGTTGCGACGGCTATCTTGACTCGCTAAGTAACTCTTGTCTTGACACCGTGGATGATTGTGCTTGTATAAGCTATATTTCTCGTCTTGTATCATGTCTAGGACATAGATTCCTGGTTACCACGGTCAGGAATTCATACTGAATCTGACTAGGATAATAACTAGATTGATCAAGTAGTGTATGAAGGGATTTTCCAGTTACAGGTAGTCCCGTTATCTGGGTGCTCTAATTGGACTTGTAGCCTGCCGTCGAGTAGGGCACATTTCTAGCACACTGTCATGTGTTGTACCCCCAAGTCACATAATCCAACTCTCTCAACTTGCAACCGGATAACCAGGATTAAGTCTATAGGGCTTGTGGCTGTTGGAACATCTCGATGCTTCTTGTTAGTAACTAAGCTTGTGATAACCCTAATTAGTTAAAGTATTAAGCCGTACTCATTACTTGGCCGTGATTGATGGATGGAGTCTAGTCTAGTCTTGCCTAGGCAAGACCAGTTCATGGTTATCTCAGCACGTTACTGTTATACTTTACTTTATCGATAATTGGTTAGAGACTAAGTTCTGTTCAGGTGAAAGGTTACAACCCCGGTCCTTGTTTGGTTTACGGGTTGTAACTTGGTTACTGGAATAGTCCTTTAGTTATCTTATCGTTTATCACCATATTTCCTTTAATTCATGTCTTTCGTTATCATTATGTCTTTATGTGCTAATATGCGGGTTTTAGTTCTTAAGTAAAGCCTCCCTTGTGGCACTTGCTCTTTCTGGGGTCTGACCCAACTGGTTTTGTATGGCCAGATTTTGGAATAGCACCCAAGGATCTTCCAGCCTTCCAGCCACATGGTGACCACTAGACGCAACCTTGGCAACAAGTGGGTTTTATTTTGCTCTTCCACTCTATTGTAAATTATTCTTTTGAGGCATTTAGTCGTCGAGCAAGTGTTAGCTCATGTTAAATTTATAAATCCTAGGGTTGATCATGTATGACTTAAACTCTTGCTAGTCTTCGCATTTTGTATTACTAGTTTCATGATCATCTAAATATGTAATGTATGGAATGCCTTATTTTGTATGTCTTATGATCTACCATCTTGTTACATTTACTTGCTTGAGATTGAGACACTAGGCTTGTTCTTGACCATAAGTGACTGTTGGCTTGTAGTTAAACCCTAATGCATCTAGACAGCCATGACCGTATTACGAGATAGGATTCACTTCAATATACGTAGCTGGCTGTGTCTGTCCCCCGCTCTCTAGTATTTTGGTTCTGGAAAGTGACACAATTTAAGTGGTAGCCCACACAGGTCTTGTAAATCAAGAAGTGTGAGGGTTTCACTGAATAGATGTCTCAATCAGCACTCGCCTTTGATCTCCACTCGTGTCTTCTAACCTTTTCGAAATCTTGACCTGATCGCATGCTTATATCCTCGATCTATCATGGTCCTTCCTTATTGTTCCCTATATCGTTTCTTTAACGGCATTGCTCATGGTCCTACCGATCAGCAAGGTGGAGCGCCTCCAGCAAACCAACAGCAACCTGGAGACCAAGCCCAGCATTCAGGGGTAGCCTCCAGAGTTATGCCTATCGGGGGCCAAGAGCCACCAGTTCAGCCAGTCCAGCCTGCAGATCCTGACAATGGAACCCTGGTGGGACTCATCAGAGAATTTTTTGTGTCACAAGATCATCGGGGCAATGCCCTACACCAGACAGTACAAGATGCCATGGGCAGAGTTGGTTACCAAGGGAACAACGCGGCCAACAGCTTCAAGCGTCTAAACCCTCCATTCTTTGACGGCAGTAAAGATGCTATCGCTGCTGATGCGTGGCTTCAGGACATAGAAGTTATCCTGGAGGCAGCTAGGATTCCTGAGAAAGAGAAGGTGGCCGTTGTGCGCCTGCAGCTATTAGACTTAGCCCGCAGCTGGTGGGCGATGCTAGCAGTTAGATTACCAACGCCTATTTCGTGGGCAGTATTCAGCAACAAGTTCCAGACCAAGTACTTCGACGTAGTAGCTCGGTATGATCTGCAGACGAGATTCACCATTCTTAAGCAGATGGGCAGGACGGTCGATGGATATACGACCGAGTTTTCTAGACTCAGTCGGTTTGCTCCTACCTTGGTGGCAACCGAATTGGATCGAGCCCAGCGATTCCAGCAAGGACTCCACCTAGAGATAATTATTTCGGTGGAGCAGTTTGAGCACCAAATGTTTGATGCCTGTTTGCCATTAAATATCAAGCACAAAAAATACAGATGATTTGAACTTGATTGCAAACTCGCTTGTACAAAAGAAAGCCTAGAAAGAAATCCTAGGAAACAATCTAAGTACAATTTTTTAATTTTTGATTCTGGAGGGTGACGATGGAGGCTCGGGAAAGTGTAGCAACTCTGTCTTACTCCTTGGACTATCAGACACAGTCTTTGCTCTTGAAGAAATCGGGGCGGTTGAGACTTGGTCAAATTACCATGTGTCCCCTCCACAAAGTAGAGCTTGAATCATTTTGGCCTCATAGTGGCCTTAGGGGCCTTGCTTCTGCGGCCCGGCTACATTAGGCCGCATGGGATCTTTGAGAACCTTGCTTCTGCGGCTTGGTTTCACTTGGCCGCATGGGATCTTTGAGAACTTTGCTTCTGCGGCTTGGTTTCACTTGGCCGCATGGGATCTTCGAGAACCTTCCCTCTGCGGCTCGAATCCACTTAGCCGCAGGGGGTCTTCGAGAGCCTTCCCTCTGCAGCTCGAATCCACTTAGCCGTAGGGGGTCTTCAAGAGCCTTCCATCTGCGGCTCGAATCCACTTAGCCACAGGGGTTCTTTAAGAGCCTTGCATCTCGAGTTTTCTTTGCCGCATGGGTCTCCAGGAGTACTGCTTCTGTGGCTTAGTTTCACTTGGCCGCATGGAGTGATGATCCGCATAAACTCCTTTTTTCCATGCTTCTACAAGACCCCCTTCAAAGTTTTCAAATTATAAATTTGGAATACTTTGAATAAGAAGCATGGAGAAGAAACATCAAACCGCCGGGAAGCTTCGAGCCACAAAAAGATTTTAGCTAGGCTGTCCAGCTGTCATTTGCTGCGTTTAATGCTCTGATTCGATATTGGATTTGGTGTTGTCTTTTTGGTTACTGTGACGGTTATAAAGGATAGAATCCCGAGGGTCATCATTATCTCTTAGTGGGCACGATAACCGAAGCGGCGCCTATCTGTTTACGCTTTTTGGTGGCCTATAAATATGTAGGTCGTATGACAGCGAGAGAACTCCTATTGCTTTCTCTTTTTGTCCTCTTTTCTTCCAATATTCTTTTTCGCTCCCGATCAGCTATGGCCGCCGAAGCCTCCGAGTCGGCCGGCGCTGCTAACAGAGAAAAAGGGTTTGCCTCTTCGTTGATAGTTGTGGACTCATTCTCTGCTCATCTTGACGTACAGCCTCCTATCCACGGTAAGGATAGTGGGAGAATAAATTCTTTGAACTCAGATGGCCATGTCGTATGGTTTATGCGCAGGTCTGACCATATTTCACCGATGTGTTATGGCTTCAATGCCTTTAGCACACAGTTGGCCTTCATGGGGCCTGTGCCGCATGTGCTCTGTGTGACTGGGCCGCATGGGCCGAGCCATATAAGTATCAGAGCATATGCGGCTTGTACCCTGCCTGTATCTGGGCCGCATAGGTTCCACCCGATTGAGCCGTATAAGCTCTCCCCTGATCTAGGCCGCGTGTGTTCTATTGTGGCTGGGCCGCATGAACTAAGATAGAAACCCATTCACTTTGTTTTCTTATGACTGCTAACCTCTTCCCCCTTATATTTCATAGGGATCTGGCTAGCAAATTCCTCCAGGACCGGTATCGACGATTTTTGATATTGTAAAGATGCAACATTTGACACACACATCAGACAGCTCAGAACTCTCCATGCTTCGGAAGGGTTTTCCTCAGATGGTAGGAAGAACCTTTATACATCGAAGAGTCGGATGGTGGTTGGGCATCGTCGTAAAAGTTCTATTTTTACGGCTCTCCAAGTAGGCAAAAGCAACACTGGGGATGTTGTTTTGAAGGTATAGCCTTTTGGAGGAACGGGCCTAGGACATCCGCAATACGGAGGAGAGAAAATTAGCATTTGTAGATGCTTTTAGCATGCTATATTTGCCCTCCTCCGTGTGGCTTCTCGAAGGTTCAACAGCCTTGTTCGCTTCTCAGCAGTAAAACATGACGCCTTTCGAGGGCTACGAAACTACTTTTTGATGAAGGCGTAGTGCTGCCAAACTGACCAAACTATGTGTTGTTGATGAGTAGTGGATTTCCCTTTTTTTTCTTTTTGCTGCTGGAGATGTAGTTCTATGAATGTAACTGATTTTGAATAAAAGAATACATTTACTTCATTCTTTGTTTGTGGTATCTGTGGTGCTTGTACTAGAGGGCCTAATACAGCATTTGTGATCGATAAAGGACATCCCACTGGGGGACTTTTTGTGGACCTATTGCCCTTTTGTGCATCTGGAGATGCGAGCAATAGATTTGAAAAATATTTTGTGGACCTATTACCCTTTTGTGCACCGGTAGTACGAGTAATAGATTTGGATAACTTCTGTGGACCTATTACCCTTTTGTGCACTGATGGTGCGGGTAATAGATTTGAAACAAAACCTAACAGAGATAATATAGATGTGATAGGTTCTACGATTTTAACACCCTGATTTTATCCCAGATTGGGTACATGTGTTAAGTTAGGAGATTATCTGTATCAGAGGTAATATGGACGTGACATACGATAATCATGAATAATTTTTGGTGGGCCTATTACCCTTTTGCGTACTGGTGGTGAGGGTAATAGATTAGAAATAAAACCTAACAGAGTTAATATGGACGTGATAGGTTCTATGGCCTTAACACCGTGATTTTATCCCGGGTTAGGTACAGGTGTTAAATCAAAAAGACTATCGGTATCAGAGGTAATATGGACGTGACACATGATAATCAGGAATAATTTTTAGGGGACCTATTACTCTTCTGCGTACTGGTGGTACGAGTAATAGATTTTGAGACAAAACCCAATAGAGGTAATGTGAACGTGATAGGTTCTGTGGCCTTAACACCGTAATTTTATCCCGGGTTGGGTAAAGGTGTTAAGTCATGAGACTATCGGTATCAGAGGTAATGGACGTGACACACGATAATCAGGACCAGAAAGTTTGCTCAGAGATGGCAATAAACCTGGTAAACTCCGACGGGGTAAAGCATCATGATGGAAGTTCAGAGGTGTTTAAGTATACATGACTTGTCACCCAGGAGGATGCAATTTGAATCCACTCGGAGCTAAATAGAGTATAAGTTCAGAGGTACTTGGTGTACATAATCCGACAGTCTGGAAGATTTGGTGGTTTGAGGAAGTACCAGCATGTCCTTAGACATAGTATTTCTTCAGGAACTTGTCGTTTATAGGCATCATGAGCAAGTCTCCATTTTGTTTTGCGAGCCGGTATGCGCTATTGGAGAATATGGTCTCGATGATGAATGGACCCTCCCATTTGGGCTGGAATTTGTCGACGGTTTTGTGAGTCATGACCATCGGTCTGCGAACGACCAAGACGAGATTGCCTACTTGGAATGTTCTCTGCTTGACTTTCTTATTGAAGGCTCGAGAGATGCATGCTTGATAGAGCTCGATGCTTTGTTGAGCTTGCAAACGCTTCTCGTCTAAGGCTATGCTTCTCGTCTAAGGCTTCCAATTCTTGTAGCCGTCGGCGGTAGTTATCGTCCGATGTCAACCGGTAAGTAAGGGCCACACGAAGCGAGGGGATCTGGGTCTCCAATGGGAGAACTTCCTCACTCCCGTACACCAGAAAGAACAGTGTATTTCATGTAGTCGTCAGACTCGTAGTGCGGTACGCCCATAAGCATTCACCCAGCTTTTCATTCCAGTCGCGCTTGTTTGAAGACACGAACTTTTTGAGAAGCTTGATTATAGTCTTGTTAAAAGTTTCAGCCAGACCATTAGCCAATGGATTATATGTCGTTGAAGCCACGTTTTAGATCTGATTCTTGTCACAAAATCGATAAAAAAGCATGGCTTGCGAACTGCGGACCATTGTCATGAATGATCCTCCGGAGCAGTCCAAAGCGGCAGATGACGTGATGTTTTATGAAACTGATCACGTTTTATATCCTTACCTCTGCCAGCGGAACAGCGTCCGCCCACTTGGAGAAGTAATCGGTGATTACAAGTATAAACCGGTGTCCCCTAGACGACGGCAGGGTGATTGGGCCAATGATGTCCATTACCCATGCTATAAATGGCCAAGAGGCCACTGTTGGGTGCAAAAATTCGGATGTAGATGTATAAAGTCTACGTAGATCTGGCAAGCCTTACACTTCTTTGCATAATCGACTGCATCTACTACCATTGTAGGCCAATAATAGCCCATCCGACGAAAACGGTCTTGCAACTTCGGGCCAGGTTGGTGAGCCCCGCAAACGCCATCGTGAGTCTCATGTAGGGCTTCCTTGGTGTAACGCCCCAGTCCCAAAATGCTTAGGACTAGGTACGTATCCATGCCAGCTGTATACATACGAAGTATATGGACCGTCGTATGTATACATAAACTGTAAAATATAGTAACCAAGGCACTAAATCTCATCCACAAAGATAAATAAGGATATAAAAGCAACTTTGAATTTTGTCATGTATACAATCATTGGGCGGAGACCAATCCTCTACCAACTAATTTAAATAAGGAAGAAATATACAAAGAAAATGATTTGGTCGAGCGAAGGAGATGACGATCCAAAAGCAACATCTTGAAGGATTGGAGCGCAAGTTATGGTCTTAGCTAGAACACCTGCATGAAGTCACAAAACACACCTAGAGAGATCACCAGGTCCTCAGAGGGACGTAACAAGATATAATAAACATGTCATATAATACTAAATATAAAATATGCCACAAACAATAGTAAGTGACAAGACAACAATAAGGTAATCTAACCATACTAAAGTGAACATGCAGTTAAGAACAAACCTTTCGTCGCATGAGCCCTGGCTGTAAATGGGATCTAGTATAGTCCCCACTTGGGCACCAGTGACCTAAGCGCATGACGTTCAAAAATGACAGTGGTAAACCTGAGAGGCTAATCATACCCGTATCTCCAGCGGAGCTTCCGAGTTACAAGGGAAGTACAATGATCAAAGCCTATACGACAAGGAAATGTTCTTCCCACCCAATGTACCTATCATGTCTCATCCACGACCATGTAACACTACTAACCGTCAAGTCTTCTAATATACAACTATTGACAATTAGACCAAACGCATGCGCACGGGTGATCAGCCAACACGCAAGGACCTCTACATGCCACTCATCTCATACATCCTCGTGGTACAACTGTGTCAAGATATATGCGATACACTACAATCGGTAGTCCCTTAACTCTAGGGCCATATGCAATCAAAGGATAATAACAAGTAAGCTAATATCACTCAGCATGTAGTAATCAAGAACTGTAAGAACTGAAAATAAGTGCACAGAGATATGTAATAAAATGCAAACCGAAAATAAACAGTATAATGGCAAGGTATCTTGCCTGGTGTGTCGTCCAGTGTGGTGCGAAATCTGACAAGTCCAGTCTTGTCCAATAGCCATGGTCATTGCGTACGGGTCCAAATTTTACGAGAACATAGGAGTGGAGATTAGTCATGATTAACTAAGATAATTTGAGAAAATTTGTGAAAATAAATACATATGCTAATTTTAGAAATATTTTATAATACTAAAAATATGTTTTGATACTAGTTTTAAATAAACACTTGAAAATCAAAAAAAAAATCTTTTTAAACTAAACTAGGTTTTACAAAAACAAAACAAAAACAAAAATTATAGATAGGAAAACTATTATCATTATTATTATTTTCAGTAACAATAAATATGTGAAAATACTAGAAAATTATTTTATAATTTGGAACTATATACCCTTATGGGTCAAAATTATTTTCAGGTAAAAATTAAATTAGGATTAACTCTAATTATATCAAATATAGCCTTTTGCTTAACTATCTTTTAAATTACTATATAATATATAAAACCACATTTTAAACAAATATATAGTTTTAGGGATATATACTAATAATAAGTATCCGTACTAGTATAATTAAAATATTAATAAAGATAGTAGCAACATAACACTATATGTATGCATCTATACCTAATTGATAGCCTCATGTACTATAATAAAACAAATAACACAAAAATATTTAAAAGGCAAATAAATAATGAAAATAATAACTATATAAAAGTAGCCATGGCAGCTACTGTTGCTTTTCTCTTTTAATAATAATAATAATAATAATAATAATAATAATAATAATCATTAAAACTATACAGCCCATTCCTCTTTTAATAATAATAATAATACTAATAATAATAATAATAATAATAATAATAATAATAATAATAATAAACCCTTAAAAGAAACTATACAGCCACTCCCCCCTCCCCAATTCGACATGGTGAGAGAGAGAGAGAAAATAGAGGAAGAGATGACCTGAGGAAATAGAGGGCTCGGCGGCCGGGAGTCCGCGAGGCGGCGGCGGTGGTGCATCTGCGACGAGGGGCGGCTGCGGTCGACGTCGAAATGGGCGTGACGAGGTGTCGGGAGAGGCGACGGCTACGGAGGGGATCAGCGGAGGCACGGCGACCGGGGCTGGGTAGAGGCGCGCCGGCGGTCTCGTGCGGTGGCGTAGCAGCTTCAAGCGACGACAGGGCTCGTCGCGAGCGGCGCGGGACAGTTCGCTTGTCGCGGAGTCGCCGGAGAACGTGTGTACGGCCGGGTCAGTCGACGGAGGAACCGGAGTGCTCGACGGAGGAGGACACTGGAGTCGGGCGCTGGTGGCGGAGGAGGCCGGGATGCGGCTCAGGTTAGGGTTCCTCCTCCTTCTTCTTATGGATGATGGTTCTGGTGTGATGGATTTTTGGGCGAGCAGCGCCGTTGGTGGCGGTGGCGATTGGTGATGGTAACGGGGATTGGTGACTGGTGGTGAGGTTTGGAGAGGAGTTGGTCGTCGGTGGTGACAGCGGTGGCGGGCGTAAGGTTTATAGTGGTGACCGGGGGTGGTTGATGGTCGGACAGAAGGTAAAGGTCTGGTGGTGGTGGTGGCGAGGAAGAGGTGGTGGCGAGAGTTGCGATGATGATGATGATAGGGATTGGATTAGGGTTAGGGTGGAGTCGTGGATGGTTTTCGTGTCCTGTGTGACACGGGAATGACGGGGGATGGTGTCCGGGACTGTCGGACATGGCCATATTGTATTTGTATGGTGGGGATATATTAGATGGGTGGCACAGACACGATGCATAATCTGTGGATGGTTTTTAATTTATGGATGAGTACCTCTCCTTATATAGGAGGTCGGAATTTCCTGTTGGATAAGGACTTGTAATGATTTAAACCCCGATGGATAATTCCATCTTTTTATTTAAATCGATTTAGAAATTAATCAATCGAATCCAAATCAATCTAGATAAACTTTCTTTAATTTAATGCCTATTTAAAATAAAATCTTTTCCAAATTTAAATTATCACAATAACTCAAATATTAAATAAAATAAAATCTTAAATATCGTTTTCATAATTAAATAAATATAGTAATAATTAATTTCAAAAATCACGATAAATACTTAAATAGTAAATCATAAAAATAGCTTTTATAAATAACAAAATATATTAATAAACAAATTTTAAATTTTGCAAACTATTTGGAATACATTTCATATAAACCACAATTTCCAAACCACTACTTATTTTTAAACGACGAATAAAATAACTCTTTTATACAAAATAAAAATATTTATCACATTTGTTTGAACATGTACTTTCCTATATAAAATTAAATTTATAATATAAATATTTTTCTAAAATGTGTACCTCGACACATATTCGCACTCGTCGAGCAAATACAAAACTCAAATCTCGCATGACGCAAATACAACAATGTGAACTCGTATGCGACGTGCAGATACGAAGTACAAAATAAATTCAAAAATATTTTAAAAAAATCGTAGTAGAAATTTAGGGGGTTTACATCCTACCCAACTTAAAAGAATTTCGTCCTCGAAATTTAGGAATAGATAGGGTAGGTAAGGTTGAAGGGATAGAAACAGTTTATCGAATAGAATCATGATCAAATAATTGAACGAGGAGTTCGAAGCAGAGTTCAACGAAACAGGTAATTCATAAAACTAGACAAATAAACAATAGATGTAGTTTAAAAGATGATCATATACATGACAACCCTCAAACGTCTAATTAACAATAACATCGATGCATAATCTCAAAATGAGTAATCAACTCTCTATATTCAAAATTTAAATTTGCGTTGATATCATCATAGTTTTGTGGTTTAATAAAATCATCAATGACCTTCAATACTCATCTCTATTTCTACTCACTCAAAGTTTTCAAACTCCTTAAAATGTGACTTAAATCCAATATTTCCTAGTAGAAAAATCAACAAGTCACTACTTGGAATCTCTTACATGCCTACCTATATTTTTTTCCAACTAAGTTTCATCGGAACTTGAAATTCAGTATACCTTCAATTGAATTAGTCGAAAGCAAAATTAATTTCCATCTCAATCATGAAATTTATATTCACATTCATCATATCTATATATATATATATATATATATATATATATATATATATATATATATATATATATATATATATATATATATATATATATCTTATTTTCCTTAACATCAAAGATTTAGAAAGTTTTACTCTTCAATATCTCTTTAACCTCGAAAATCAATCAAATCCATATCGTATTATCTAATGAACAGTTTCATCGGAACTTGCTTTTTTTTTCTTTTCCTTTTTTTTTTTTGGAAACCTATTTTCCTTTCCTCTATTCGATTTGATAACTATCCTCCAAATAGATCTCATAAACTACAAGAAATCTTTGAAGCATACTTATGCATATATCGACCTTTCAACCGATATTTATTCCTAAATTCCAACACTTTTTTTTTTTGAATTTTGTTTAAATCTCATATCTCGTAATAAAACTTTTGAATTCAATGATCTCTATTCTTTTTTTTTTGATTGAGAAATCACCTTTGCTTATATCATCTCTTCAACAAAAATCACATTCCACTATTTTCATCTTATGTAAAAATTTATACCTCGTAGTCGCGTAAACATCATAACAAACTATACCATTAATCTCCTCTATAAAATTTTCTAATCTAACCATGCATAACTGAAGGGTATCAAGATCAAATTTTTCATCTTCGTTCAAGGGAATCATAAGAAACAAGGGTTTTATGAATCGTGAGGGAGTTTAATGAAAATTCTCAAAGAGGAAAGTCAAACAAAGGAAAAGAGTAAAAGTATGGTTAGGTTCCACGGTTGTGGTAAGGGTTTGGATAATAAATAAGGGTTGCTAATTATCACACGAAAAGTAAAAGTTTTTATCGGCCGGAGTAAATCAAGATAAAGCACGAAAATAAAAGGACAAGGGTTAAGCAGTCGAGTTAACACACAAAGTTATGCATAATAAGAAATTAAGTAGATCATAAACATATATTGGGTCGAAAGATTTGAGTCAAGATTTGGTCTCTAAATGAAGTCAGAAAGGACAATGTTATCATGGTAGGGTTTACAGCTAGCCATTTTCGCCAAAAAGTCGCATCATAAAAGTAGAGTACAAGGGGACGTGTTTTAGTGGGACATGATATACCTACATGAAGGTGAGCTCGTCTAGATCTTGCATATGAACTTTGTTGGAAGGAAAAGTCTAGTGTTGTGCTCCAAATATTAATGTCACGATAGGGGACACCAAATGATCAAAATAGAAAGTGGGTTTTTCATGAGGTACAAATTAATGCACAAAAATAGAAAGGTTAAAGCACGAAATAAAAATAATTAAGGAATTCTCGTAGATCAAGATAAAATAACTTAGGGACAATTTCTAGAGAGAAGATAGTCTCCTAGATGAGGGTGTGGTCTAGGATCAGTTTTAATCATTTCCAAGTGGATGGATAATTCGAGATGAAGATATTGTAACATTGTTTGGTCGATGACTACTATACTTGAGCATTACAACTATCATGGTTATGAGTGATATGGCAATAATGTGGACTACTCTATCTCATTAGGGCTATCTTGGTTGTCTACCATTATAAGCCTAACTTCTTGAACTCGAGCTTTCATAAAGTTTCTTAATAAAAATTCTCGAAAAATAATCTACCATAATTTCTATTCATTCTAAGTCGTCCAACATAATCATCACTTAAAACTTTATTTCCTTAATCAATCTCGAAGTAACCCTTATCATATCACTACTAACCTTTTCACAATTTAATATTATCAATCCAACCTTCAAACTCAAGATTTTATGAACCATAAATTTTTATTTTTTTTTACCAAAATTTTTGATATCCATAATCATAACCTTTAAACTCAAAATCTAAATAGATTTATAAATCATCAATCATAGGACACAATTTAATTCAAAAATATTTTACCAAAATTTATCAATCATCCTCAAATTTTGGTCAATCGTAAATCATACTTCCACATTTAAAATTTTATGATCCCTTTCAAATCAAATTTATATCCCACCTAAAGATGTATAGCTATAACTCAATAAATCATAAATGTTCAAAGACCTTTAAAAATCAAAATGCAAAATCAAATCAATTTGTTTTCTCGATCTAGCTATCCTCTTGTGTATACCACCTTGTGATATCAACATAAAATTCTAACTATCTTTTGAAAGCGATAATATGCTACTACCCAACTTGGAATTAACTAATCCTTAAGATCATATTTCTAGAAAAATAAATGCCTTTATAACTCAAATAAAATACCAATGGATATTAATTATTAATGTAACCTTCTAGCCATGTGTTTAACCCATGGGCATATACTAGTGTAGTCATCTTACTAAGTACGAAACTACGAATTTACGGTAGAAGGAGTCAAGCAAGATGCAAATAAAAGAGGTCGAACGAGAGTTCAGAAATTGAAGTCAAGAAAGGATGTCAAGTAGGTGGATGAGATTCTAGACTCTAATCCTATATTCCAGGCCCGTTCGGTACAGTCATGTAATCGAAACAGCAAACTAGACCTGCATGGACCACCACAAAAATATGTAACGCCCCAGTCCCAAAATGCTTAGGACTAGGTACGTATCCATGCCAGCTGTATACATACGAAGTATATGGACCGTCGTATGTATACATAAACTGTAAAATGTAGTAACCAAGGCACTAAATCTCATCCACAAAGATAAATAATGATATAAAAGCAACTTTGAATTTTCTCATGTATACAATCGTTGGGCGAAGACAAATCCACTACCAACTAATTTAAATAAGGAAGAAATATACAAAGAAAATGATTTGGTCAAGCGAAGGAGATGACGATCCAAAATCAACATCTCGAAGGATTAGAGCGCAAGTTATGGCCTTAGCTAGAGCACCTGCAGGAAGTCACAAAACACACCTAGAGAGATCACCAGGTCCTCAGAGGGACGTAACAAGATACAATAAACATGTCATATAATACTAAATATAAAATATGCCACAAACAATAGTAAGTGACAAGACAACAATAAGGTAATCTAACCATACTAAAGTGAACATGCAGTTAAGAACAAACCTTTCGTCGCATGAGCCCTGGCTGTAAATGGGATCTGGTATAGTCCCCACTTGGGCACCAGTGACCTAAGCGCATGACGTTCAAAAATGACAGTGGTAAACCTGAGAGGCTAATCATACCCGTATCTCCAGCGAAGCTTCCGGGTTACAAGGGAAGTGCAATCGAAGCCCATACGATAAGGAAATATTCTTCCCACCCAATGTACCTATCATGTCGCATCTACGACCATGTAACACTACTAACCGTCAAGTCTTCTAATATACAACTATTGACAGTTAGACCTAACGCATGCGTACGGGTGATCAACCAACACGCAAGGACCTCTACATGCCACTCATCTCACACATCCTCGTGGTACAACTGTGTCAAGATATATGCGATACACTACAATCGGTAGTTCCTTAACTCTAGGGCCATATGCAATCAAAGGATAATAACAAGTAAGCTAATATCACTGAGCATGTAGTAATCAAGAACTGTAAGAACTGGAAATAAGTGCACAGTGATATGTAGTAAAATGCAAACCAAAAATAAACAGTATAATGGCAAGGTATCTTGCCTGGTGTATCGTCCAGTGTGGTACAAAATCCGACAAGTCCAGTCTTGTCCAATAGCCATGGTCATTGCGTACGGGTCCAAATTTCACGAGAACATAGGAGTGGAGATTAGTCATGATTAACTAAGATAATTTGAAAGAATTTGTGAAAATAAATACATATGCTAATTTTAGAAATATTTTATAATACTAAAAATATGTTTTGATACTAATTTTAAATAAACACTTGAAAATCAAAACAAAATCTTTTTAAACAAAACTAGGTTTTACAAAAAAACAAAAACAAAAATTATAGATAGGAAAACTATTATCATTATTATTATTTTCAGTAACAATAAATATGTGAAAATACTAGGAAATTATTTTATAACTTGGAACTATATACACTTATGGGTCAAAATCATTTTTAGGTAAAAATTAAATTAGGATTAACTCTAATTATATCAATATAGACTTTTGCTTAACTATCTTTTAAATTTCTATATAATATGCAAAACCACATTTTAAATAATATATAGTTTTAGGGATATATACTAATAATAAGTATCAGTACTAGTATGATTAAAATATTAATAAAGATAGTAGCAACATAACACTATATGTATGCATCTATACCTAATTGATAGCCTCATGTACTATAATAAAACAAATAACACAAAAATATTTAAAAGGCAAATAAATAATGAAAATGATAACTATATAAAAGTAGCCATGGCAGCTATTTCTGCTTTCCTCTTTTAATAATAATAATAATAATAATAATCACAATAATAATCCCTAAAACTATACAGCCCATTCCTCTTTTAATAATAATACTAATACTAATACTAATACTAATAATAATAATAATAATAATAATAATAATAATAATAATAATAATAATAATAATAAACCCTTAAAAGAAACTATACAGCCACTCCCCCTCCAATTCGACATGGTGAGAGAAAGAGAGAGAAAATAGAGGAAGAGATGACCTGAGGAAATAGAGGGCTCGACGGCCGGGAGTCCGCGAGGCGGCGACAGTGGCGCAGCTACGACGAGGGGTGGCTGCGGTCGACGCCGGGGTGGGCACGACGAGGTGTCGGAAGAGGCGACGGCTACGGAAGGGATCAGCGGAGGCACGGTGACCGGGGCTGGGTGGAGGCGTGTCGGCGGTCTCCTGCGGTGGCGCCGCGGCTTCAAGCGACGACCGGGCTCGCCGCGAGCGGCACGGAGTAGTCCGCTTGTCGCGGAGGCGCCGGAGAACGTGTGTGCGACCGGGTCAGTCGACGGAGGAACCGGAGCGCTCGAGGGAGGAGGACACTGGAGTCGGGCGCTGGTGGCGGAGGAGGCTGTGATGCAGCTCAGGTTAGGGTTCCTCCTCCTTCTTCTTCTTATGGATGATGGTGGTGGTGTGATAGATTTTTGGACGAGCAGCGCCGTTGGTGGCGGTGGTGATTGGTGATGGTAACGGGGATTGGTGACTGGTGGTAAGGTTTGGAGAGGAGTTGGTCGTCGGTGGTGACAGCGGTGGCGGGCGTGAGGTTTATGGTGGTGATCGGGGGTGGTTGATGGTCGGACAAAAGGGAAAGGTTCGATGGTGATGGTGGCGAGGAAGAGGTGGTGGCGAGAGTTGCGATGATGATGATGACAGGGATTAGATTAGGGTTAGGGTGGTGTCGTGGATGGTTTTCGTGTCCTGTGTGACACGGAAATGACGGGGAATGGTGTCCGGGACTGTCGAACATGGGGATATTGTATTTATATGGTGGGGATATAGTAGATGGGTGGCACAGACACGATTCACAGTCTGTGGATGGTTTTTAATTTATGGATGAGTACCTCTCCTTATATAGGAGGTGGAAATTCCCAGTTGGATAAGGACTTGTAATAATTTAAACCCCGATGTATAATTCTATCTTTTTATTTAAATCGATTTAGAAATTGATCAATCGAATCCAAATCAATCTAGATAAACTTCCTTTAATTTAATGCCTATTTAAAATAAAATCTTTTCCAAATTTAAATTATCACAATAACTCAAATATTAAATAAGATAAAATCTTAAATATCATTTTCATAATTAAATAAATATAGTAATAATTAATTTTGAAAATCATGATAAATACTTAAATATTAAATCATAAAAATAGCTTTTATAAATAACAAAATATATTAATAAACAAATTTCAAATTTCACAAAATATTTGGAATACTTTTCATATAAACCACAATTTCCAAATCACTACTTATTTTTAAACGACGAATAAAATAACTCTTTTATACAAAATAAAAATATTTATCATATTTGTTTGAACATGTACTTTCCTATATTAAATAAAATTTATACTAAAAATATTTTTCTAAAATATGTACCTCGACACATATTCCCACTCGTCGAGCAAATACGAAACTCAAATCTCGCATGCTACGCAAATACAATAATGCGAACTCGTATGCGACGTACAGATACGAAGTACAAAATAAATACAAAAATATTTTTAAAAAAATTGTAGTAGAAATTTAGGGGATTTATACTTGGCTTCTGCATTTGATAGGCATCTTAACAGTAGCCCGTCGTAGGATCGTCGATATAACATTTTTGTTTTTGTGTCATAAAAGAATCTGAGAGAACGCCTTCTGATTGAAGTTGCTTCTTTCACATTCTCAGATAGGATTCTATAGACTGCAAAGTCGATGAACGGGAGTCTCCAGTCTTGCACATCATTGGTTATCTGGGTGGAGTAACTCGTACCTAGTTGGACGTTGTTTTTGGGACAGATCAGCTCATGGCCTACCACGTCGACTAGATGATGAGCATGGTTTGGAACCACCAAAGAAGCGGCGAGGCCTGCTAGGGCGTCGACTTCAATATTTTGGAGCCCAAGAACATGCTCTATAAAGAACCCTTCCAAGGTTGCAATGATGGCAATTGTTGTCTGATGGTAAGGAATCAGGTCTGCGTTACGAACCTCGTATGAGCCTCGAATTTGATTAACAATTAACTGTGAGTCACCATACGCTTCCAGGTATTCGACCCCCACCTCTTTTACGAGTCGGAGCCCGATGACCAGAGCATTATATTCAGCTACATTGTTTGAACATGATTGTGTGAGAGAATATGCCCGATTAACCACCAATCCAGAGAAAGAAATTAATACTATCCCGACTCCAGCGACGATATCACCTTGGGGCCCCGTCCTTGAAGCACCGTCGAAGAACATTCACCAAACATCATCATGTGAAGTCATGTTTGAGTTAACGACTTTGTCTTGGATTTCTTCATAGATTCTGGTTGTTTCTGAGTCTGGATGGGCTGCTAGGAAGTCGACCAAGGCTTGACCTTTGACAGCCTTTTGTGGAACAAAAACTCGTGAGAGGGATACCTCGTGAGACAACATTGATGGTCTGCCCTATCACATAGTGTCATATTTTCTGAATGGCGAACACCAAGGCAAGGCATTCCTTCTCCATGGCGGTGTACCTATGCTCTGGCCCCACCATCATTTGGCTGAGATAGTAGATGGCTTGTTCGTGCCCCGTATCATTATTTTATGCTAGCAAGGTGCCGAGGGAGTGTTCCATTGCCCGTACATAGAGCAGGAAGGGCTTTTCGACGATCGAGGCTACCAGAACCGGCAAATTCGAGAGGATTCGTCGAATTTGCAACGAATCCTCTCCAAAGACGCGTTGACATTTCTCATTTTATATGAAAGAGACGTCTTTCTTCATGAGTTTTGAGAAGGGTTGACATTGCCCTGAGAGGTTAGATATGAACCTCCAGATGTAGGCTAATCTTCCCTGGAGGCCGCGGAGTTCGCAGAGGTTCCTCGGTGGACTCATCTCCAGGATTGCTTTTGTTTTATCGGGGTCTATGTGAATACCCCAGGAAGTAATGACAAAGCCCAAGAATTTCCTGGTGGATACGCCTTGGAAGGACTTGGTGGGATTCATCTTCAGAATATGCGCTCGCATAAGATCGAACACCGTCCTCAAATCGTGTAAGTGATCATCCTTGGAGCGGCTTTTAACGGTGATGTCATCAACGTAACACTCCACCGTCTTGTGCAAGTGATCTCTAAAGATGACACTCATAGCTCGTTGATATGTAACACCAACATTCTTTAGGCCGAAGGGCATGACTGTGTAACAATACACGTCGATCGGTGTTCGAAATGACGTATACTTCTCATCGTCAGGAGACATTTTGATTTGATTGTATCCTGAAAAACCATCCATAAAGGACATACGCTCGAAGCCACACATATTATCGATCATTATGTCAGTGATTGGAAGAGAGAATTCATCCTTAGGACATGTCGCATTTAGATTGCGGAAGTCGATACAGATTCGGATCTTTCCGTTCTTCTTGATGACTGGTACTATATTAGCTACCCAGTCCTGGTGCTGCTCCTCGCGGATGAAACTGCTAGCTATAAGATTGTTTACTTCCGCCTGGATGGAGTTCATGATGTCTAGACGGAACCGCCGTTGCTGTTGTTTGACTAGTTTTGCGTCTAGATGAATATTGAGCTTATAAAGTGCAATCTCGGGATTTAGCCTTGGCATGTCTTCATAGCTCCAAGCAAAAACATCGATATATTCTCTGACAAGTTGCAACAGCGACTCTCGTTCGTCGTCCGTCAGGCTTTTACTGACAAAGATTGGCTTTGGAGAGGATTCGTCGCCGAGGTCAACTTGCATGACCTCGTCTTCAGTGGGAGGGTCTCGTTGTTCAAAGTGCTTCTCCTATTGTGCATTCAACTGTTGGGCCCATGGCTCCAATTCAAGAGGTTCAAGTAGATCTTCATCTTCTACTTTAATGTCAGCGGATGCCATATTGACAGAGAATGTCTGCCTGAATATATCCCTGACGCTATTATCGGAATTGTATGTAGGCGATTCAGACGAGTGAGAATGCCACTCGCATTCCTTAACGGAACTCTTGGGCATTGTTGCTGGTGTAACATAACCGAGACTGTGACTGGACTTGCTGTAATAATCCCGAGGTTTTTCGGTCGGGGCTGACAGCTGCAGAGGCGACCGCCGGCCATTGCCGTAATTCAGACCTGGGGTAGTCTCCGTGTCGTACCCCTGCTTTTGCATGAAGTACTTGGCTTGGGGACTATACAGGTAGAGCGGCAATCTTCCAGTGTTGGGTTCGAGATCGAACTCTTCTGGTATGAAAGGTTGAGGACCTTCTTTTCGGCCGAAGATAATCGAGTGATCCCCTTTTCTTTTGCCTGGGACTAGGAAGTAGGCACCTCTAATGGGAGTAAGTCGGTTTATGGTATGGACGGTTGTCACTTGTGTGTGCAGACCATGCTCCACAACATACATCATATTGCACTCATGGTAGTTCAAAGGTAGCCTCTTATTGATGAAATAAGGAATTTTGCCTATAGGGATTACATCATCAGGAGAGGGACTATCCATCTGTGCAACCAGATATTTTGTGAGTTCTGCCTCCTCTTCAGCTACCCCCTACGTGAGCGACAGTTGGGACGCTATCTCGGGCAGCTTGACCACCAAGGGTTCTGTTTGTGGCCTTGGCTTACCTGAGGGCCTCGGATCAACACTTGGTTGTCGTCTCGTCTTGGGGAGACGGATAACCATCGGCTCGACAGAGGACTTTGCATCTTCCGATTGCCTTTGATTAGATTTCGGCAATCGGATCACCATCGACGCCACAGAGGGCCTCGCATCTTCCGATCGCCTCTGATTGGATTTTGGCAATCAGATCACCATTGGCTCCATGACGGGATTTGGCTCCGGGCTGGACCTCGAGAGTCTGATGACCATTGTCACCCAAAGAAGGAGCGATCGTGTTGGAGTCCGCGTTGAGTCGACAAGGCAAGACAGTTTGTCCAGGCATCTTTGCTGGTTGAGTCGGCAAGGCAGTTTTGATTTCGTCTACTGACTTAACCAAGGATATGAGCATGGCTTCAAGTACTTCTATACATTGTCGATCAGTAGGTCCTTCATGATCATCGCCAGCCATAAAGACTGTCCGTACGTGGATAGATATGGAAGGGACCATAGAAGAGGTGCTCTCCGTATCGTACCCTCGTACAGAGAAATCATCGGAGAATGTCAGAATGTCCTCCTCCTCGGATTCGAAAAGGATACCACCCCCTGTGCAGGAGGCTGCATTGTCTTGGCGAAGGCGGTCATCCTCGAGGATGTCTAAGTCTGTTGCATAATTCTAGTGGATCTCTACCCTCTGTGTATCCTCTTGGAACACTGGGTTGTCGCATATATTGAGGGGACTGCTACCTCCAGCTTCATCTACCCCCAGGGAGGTCTAGGGTGCACCCCCGGGTGTTGGAAGCTTCTTTCTGGAACGGGTGCCTAGGTAGACACCCCCTGTGGTTGTCGGCGACAATCCTCCAGATGCAAGTTTCTTTGTGGTGCTGGCTGAGATTGCCGGACTGGAAGAGCCCGTCTTCTTTCCTCCCTTGCCGGCAGGAATCTTCCGAGTTGAATTACAGAAGGCGAAAGGAAATTCCTCGTCTCCTAAAATTTGTACATGTTTCTCGAGTTGTCGTCGGACAGGTGCTGGCTGGTGTAGTCGTTGAAAAATGGACTACCGATCTTCAGGTGCTGCCGATTTGTCGCAGCAGTAGTTGATGACAACTTGGGTACAATGATGTCCTAGGAAGGGCTCACCATATGCCAAGGTTGTCTCTCTCTTCTTGTGTTTATGGATGAGTACTTCTCGTAATTCGAGAGCAGATTGATCTACCTTTGCATTCGTTTTGTGGGCTCGGGTATCCAGAGCGCATGGGTGCGTTGATATCATATTTGCTCCCTGATCCGAGGCTGGTAAAAGCACTTGCTCTCGCTCATAATTGGAAGACTTTTGAGAGCCACCCTATCCGTTAGCCCTGGAGGGCTGGACACGGGTGGTTCTGTACAACTTTCCATCAGGCGCCGGTATAACAGTTAACGGTGCCCGCTGACGGTCAGCAGCTTGGACAGTTGACTGGGCTTGTTGGGCCCGTACTGCCCTAGACTTCTTCGACTTAGCACCTGAAGGTCATAGTAAGAAGGGTCCAGATTGGAATATTCCAGATTCTCAATGGGCCACATGGAGTCGGGTCCGTATAAGAGACGATAAAAAACAGAGCTTCTGACAGGGCCGCATGGGGCAGCCTGTTTGCGGCCAGGATTGGTTGCCGCATGGGCGATCTGCCTGCGGCCAGAGTTGGTTGTCGCATAGACAGACTGCCCATTTTTCTTATGCGGCCTCTTCTTCGTCCACATGGATTTCCCTTGTGCCCCCAAAAGCTCAGCATCGTAGTGTTTTCCTTTGCTAGTTTCGGGGACAGTGGGGTTCTCTGCGGTCGGAAGTAAGGCCACATGAGAGCTCTGATCACCATCTTGGGCGGCAGAAAGAGCTTCTTCGAGAACCTGGCAAGGGGCAGCAGTTTTGTGCTTCGATGCCCTACGGGTTATCGCTTCTGGGATGGGCTGGCGCTCCCTTCAGAGAGCATTTCTTCGAATGCTTGTTGGTTAAAACGAACCACAAGCATTTGCTGCGTAAAGCCGAGCTTGGATGCATCAGATTGCGTCACCAACTTCTCATTAGAGGAGAAAGAAGTCCCCAGCAGAGTCGCCATCTTGTTTGCCATTAAATATCAAGCACAAAAAATTATAGATGAATTAAACTTGATTGCAAACTCGCTTGTACAAAAGAAAGCCTAGAAAGAAATCCTAGGAAACAATCTAAGTACAATTGTTTAATTTTTTATTCTGGAGGGTGACGATGGAGGCTCGGGAAGGTGTAGCAACTCTGCTTACTCCTTGGACTATCAGACACAGTCTTTGCTCTTGAAGAAATTTGTCAGCCTTTGATTACCAACCTTTTGCATGGGTGTGATACCCTGCTATTTATAGTGATTCCTGCCTAAAGCAGATTTTGGGCAGAATAAAGGGCCACGTGGCCACGTGACTGTAACATCACACGAAGACTTGATCTTGGGCTGCCAGCTGGTGGGGGTTGTTGAGATTTTGTTGTAGCAAATCTGGGTGGTTGAGACTTGGTCAAATTTTCATGTGTCCCCTCCACAAAGTAGAGCTTGAATCATTTTGGCCATATAGTGGCCTTAGGGGCCTTGCTTTTGCGGCTCGGCTACACTTGGCCGCATAGGATCTTTGAGAACATTGCTTCTGCGGCTTGGTTTCACTAGGCCACATGGGATCTTTGAGAACTTTACTTCTGCGGCTTGGTTTCACTTGGCCGCATGGGATCTTCAAGAGCCTTCCCTCTGCGGCTCGAATCTACTTAGCCGCAGGGGGTCTTCGAGAGCCTTCCCTCTGCGGCTCGAATCCACTTAGTCGCAGGGGGTCTTCGAGAGCCTTCCCTCTGCGGCTCGAATCCACTTAGCCACGGGGGGTCTTCGAGAGCCATGCGGCTAGAGTTTTCTTTGCCACATGGGGTCTCCAGGAGCACTGCTTCTGCGGCTTAGTTTCGCTTGGCCGCATGTAGTGATGATCCGTATAAACTCCTTCTTTTCCATGCTTCTACAATGTCATCTTGCGAGTAGCGAAGAGGCGTTAATATACTTCGCAGAGGATTGTAGATAGAAGCGGAGGACGGAAGAGGTCTCATGGGCAGATGTCCCAGTCATCAGCACCAGCACCAGCAGCTAGGGCTTTGATAATTAGAACTCCTAGGAGGGTGACCACAGTCTCGATGGTTCAGCACTCGACACTGACGTATCCTCCGCAGCAGAAGCAGTCTTCCGCAATGGGCTGCTCTCATTGTGGAAAGCCAGAACATGTAGTATCAGAGTGTCGTAGAGCACAGGGATTGTGCTTGGCTTGTAGGGCACCGGACCATAAGATAGGGTCCTGTCCGAATCGAGCCAGTTCATCATCATCAATCCTAACCAGTCCATCGGTTAGGGGTCCAGTGCCAGTCCAGCAGCAGTACCAACCCCCGAGGCCATTGTCGCCTCAGGCTCAACAGTATGCCCAAGCTCATATTCAAAACCGGCACAAAGGTTTCCAGCAGAGGGGACCAGCACCAAAAGGGCAAGGTCAGGCTATGGCTCTGACCGTAGCAGAAGAATTAGCATCATGTGAGGTGGTGGCAGGTACCATTCTCGTCAACTCTTTTCCAGCATCCGTATTATTTGATTCGGGTGCATCGCATTCATTTATGTCTGCATGATTCGCAACACGGATAAAACTGGAGCCCGAGTTATTATCAGTAAGGCTCAATATACTTACTGGTAACGGTCTTATAGGAGTAGATAGAGTCTATTCTTCGTGTTGAATCGTAGTTAACGGTAGAGAATTTTCCACTAGATTGATAGAATTTTCGATGACCGACTATGATGTGGTCCTAGGAATGGATTGGTTGAAGGATCAATACACAAGAATAGACTGCCATATTGGCAGGATTATTTTTAGTATTCCCGACGAACCAAAGTTTTCATTTTCCAGAGGCGAAGTAGAACCTTCTCCACAGTATTGCGGATGGCAGTAGCAGAGGCAGTTCAGTTTCCCAGATTTGTTGAAGAGTTTCCTGATGTATTTCTTGAAGAGCTTCCAGGCATACCCCCAGAGAGAGAGAGATAGAGTTCACCAATGATTTGTTTCCAGGGACGATACCAGTGTCAGGGGGAGTCTACAGGATGTCACCTTCAGAGTTAGAGATCTTGACAAGATGATTGAAGAACTCAGAACCAAGGGATTCATTCATGCTAGTGGATCACCTTGAGGAGCCCTAATACTTCTTATAAAAAAGAAGGATGGTACGTAAAGATTATGTGTTGATTATCGTACCTTGAACTCTGTAACAATCAAGAATAGATATCCTCTACGAAGGATAGATAATTTATTTGATCAACTCAGAGGAGCGGTGGTATTCTCGAAGATTGACTTACGATCAGGGTACCATCAGATCAGAGTCAGAGAGCAAGACATCCATAAGACAACATTCAGATCTAGATATGGACATTAGGAGTTTCTTGTTATGCCCTTTGGAGCAACCAATGCGCCAGCCGTATTCATGGACCTCATGAATCGTATCTTCATGCCTTATTTGGATCCGTTCGTGATAGTGTTTATAAACGACATCTTAGTCTATAGCAAGAATGAGGCAGAGCATGAGCGGTATCTCCGTGAAGTTCTTCAGATTCTCATAGAGCACTAGTTGTACACGAAGTTCAGTAAGTGCGAGTTTTGGCTGGATCGCATCTCGTACGTAGGTCACATCATCACCAGAGGTGGAGTGGAAATGGACCCCCAGAAGTGTAGGATCGTTGAGCACCTCTAGAGGGAGGGTGAATAGAGTGCGTGTGTGCAGCGGAAATATAATCACCAATTAAAAAATTAAACTATGGCAGATATGTAAGAGACAGTAAATAAAGATAGGAGAATCAAACTCAGCGACACAGCGATGTATACTGGTATCCCTCTGAGAGGACTAATCCAGTCTCGAGTACTCTTGCTCGATGTTAATCCACTATGGCACAAGCTTTAACTGAGAGCTTGCAATCTCTTACAACACCGTGCTTGGTGACAAGCACACGACCGGCTTCACAACACCGTGCTTGGTGGCGAGCGCACGACCAGCTCCACAACAGAAAAGTTGTTGAAACTTGAACGACCTCTTACAACTCTTGAGTAACCAAAAAACTCTAAATCAACCCTGATAGTACTGGCTTTTGGCTAAGAGATGTGTAGGTGAGATTTGAAAATCTTAGATCGTTTAGAAAACACTTGAATAATAGAGAAGATAAGATGAAGAATGAATTGATGATTTGAAGTGAAAAGTTCTTCTCTATTTTTAGGTGTTTTCACCAACCGAACTCGGGCAGAACTCGGACAGAGTTCGGGTGCAAATATCTCGCAAAATAGATGTTGCTCGCAGATTTGGAGGCAACTGAAGTTTGAATACAAACTGACCGAACTCGGTCAGAGTTCGGACCGAACTCGGGCCTAACTCGGCTAGGAGTTCTGTCAGGAGATATTTTAAAAATCTTTTGTAAAAACAGTTTTCAAACTGGTTTTTGGTTATTTGTAAAATTATTTGAAAAGAATATTTTCGAAATATGTTTTTGAAATATTTGTAACCGAAAATACGAAAGGGTAAAAATAGGTTTTTAGAAAGGAGGACAATTTTAACCCTAAGCCAGTATTACCATAATTGATTTTACAAAGTAATTCCTAGACTCAATAAAATGTAAAATACAGAATAAAGGTAGAAAAGAGTCTTCAGAAGATTTTGATGACTTTGACGCTTTGATTTATGCAGTACATCGTCCGTTGAATATGATTTCATGCATCCTGAAATAGTTAGCAGCATTTTCTATATTTTGTGTATTGACTAAAGTATGTGTTGATTATCGAAATCGGGTGTGACCGTGGAATGGGCCAACAATCTCCCCCATTTTGATAATTGACAAACTTGAGTCTATACCAAAATATATTTATATCAAATAGAACAAAATACAAAAAATATCTGAAAATTGAGATGTTTTTGTTTTGGATTTTGTATATATCTTGCGTTTGGTATATACTCTTTTTCTCCCCCTTTGTCAAGTAGTAAAATGAATAGGCTCCCCCGTAAATCATGAAGCCAACAATAGAATAGACAAGACAAAGTGAAGTAAAAAGAAGTAATCACAGCATAGACAACTGGAATAAAAAGAACTATATCATAATAAACTGAAATATCATAGAGGTTCCACTAATAATCCAAAAAATACAACTGATAAAGTCTAACTGAAACAGTTTAGACATGAAATAAAATGAAACTACTACATAAACTGCATCAACTAATCAAAACTAAATCCACTATCCCATGGCTGAATCTACATCACATCGCTGGGTCGTCCGCACTGGGAGGATCATGAGGGAAATAAGCAGTGGTCGGGTCGAAATACTGAAAAGTGACCTCATCAGTAAAACGAGGACCAGGAAAAGCCGGGTGTGGAAGGATAGTGAGTGGACGGACTGGATCCTGAACCAGGCTGTAGTGGAGATCGGCAATACTGTTTCTCAGCACCTGGGCCTGAGAAATGTGCCTGAACTCGGAGTCCTGATAACGTTGCGTGGAAACGGCAACGAAATCATCAAACCGCTGGTAGAATGCCTGATCGAGTCCTGGGGCAGGAGCCGGAGCAGGATGAGCATCAGCTGGAGGGGCCTCAGCATCAGCAGCTGGGACAGCAGGAGCAGCACCAGGAGGTTGAGGAAACCGACGAGAGCGGGTCAACTCAACAGGAGGAGAAGAAATGGCACACGTTTCAAGATCAATCTCAAAACGTCGAAATATACTAGCAAGGTGCATATGAAAGACTAGGTTCCTACCTGCATTCTTGCAGTTGAGCATCCAAGACATCATAGTTTTTGGAACGGAGAAAGGAATTCCAAAATGAATGTGATAAAGAGCAGAAAGTTCCAAAAATGTAACTTCATCGGTAGAGCCTTTCTTCGGAAGAAGGGCCGAGAAAATCATACGATGAAGCTCGTAAAAAGTTTGGTTTAGATGTCTAGAAAAGATTCTCCGGGAAGGAGGAGTAGGGTGACAAATCAATTCCCTAAAGGAAGCTAAAGTGACATCGGCAGGGAATTGAACATGGTGGATGTCAACAAGTGCATCACCAAGATCAGGAACGTGAAAGTATTCACTGATATCGGTGGCGCTAAATTCTAATTCCTGTCCAACAATACAGGAATATAAATTCTCGTTTTATTTTACTTACAAATTACAGTAAAACATACGGACTGCATTGTCGTAAATGCTATCTTGGACCTCGAAAAAGTCGCGGAATCCAAGTTGATCAAAAACAGGAGCATATTCAAAGAAAGTTGTAAAATTGACGAAGGCTCCAGCACAAATACGACGAAAAGAGAAAGAATCAAACCAGAGATCGGAGAAGTCTTTGTCGGAAAACAAAGTGCTATCATATTCCTCGGGATCTCTAGGTTTGGCTGGACTAAAGAGACTTGTCGGAGTGTAGTCGGATGAGGAGAAAGCACCTTGAGAAGAATTTCCTCGTTGACGTTTCGGAGCCATGAGGAAGAAGATCACCCACTTGAACTAGTCGATTCCTTGCAGAGAAGGAGGAGGAAGGACTTCTAGTAGGAGATGGAAGTATTCCACGTTTTGGTGTGGAGAAAAAAGTGGAAGAAAGGATGAATTAAATAGGTGCTAGGACCGGCTGTTCGGTTCTGGAACCATCACAGCGCCGACCGAACTCGGTCCGAATTCGGTCCGAACTCGGTCAGAGTTCGGGCCGAGTTCGGCCACTTGCATTCCCGAGACAGTCAAAGTAGTCAGGTAAATAAAGACTGTAATAAATAACATTTGACTGGTTTATTAAATAACTGCTATTATTTTCGGGTTAACTATAGGGGTTGTCCCAGCTAACGGTGGTTCACCGGGGAACTCTTAAGTACCGCTTCGCTTCGACCGTAGCCGTGGTGACAGACATACCCTTTGTAAGTTTGTCCCCAAAAATAATTTTCATTAAATAATAAATTGTCAAGTCATAAATGCAGTTTTAATTACCATATGTTTTAAGAATCCGAGAATTCAAGAATGCCGAGCTCACGCCTCAAGATGTTAAAACGGTCTTCAGCCAATGGTTTAGTGAAAATATCAGCTAGTTGATGTTCAGTATCAATAAATTCTAAGCAAATATCCCCGTGTTGTTGATGATCACGTAAAAAATGATGTCTAACTTCTATGTGCTTTGTGCGTGAATGACAGATAGGGTTCTTAGTCAAATTAATTGCACTAGTGTTATCACAATAAATAGGAACATTTGTATAGTGCAGATTGTAGTCCTCTAAGGTTTGCTTCATCCACAAAATTTGAGCACAACAGCGTCCTGCGGCGATATACTCAGCCTCAGTTGTTGATAATGCTACTGAATTTTGTTTCTTGCTAAACCAAGAGACTAAGGCTTTTCTTAAGAAATGACATGTGCCACTGGTACTTTTACGGTCCACTTTGCATCCAGCAAAATCCGCATCCGAGTAACCTATAAGGTCAAAGGATTTGGTTTTGGGATACCATAAGCCAACTGTAGAAGTTCCTTTAAGGTATCAGAAGATACGCTTAACGGCACTAAGATGTGATTCCTTAGGGTTTGCCTGATATCGTGCACATATGCAAACACTAAACATAATATCAGGACGACTAGCAGTTAAATATAATAAACTACCAATCATACCTCGATACTTACGCTGATAAACAGGTTTGCCATTTTCATCAGTATCAAGCTTTGTTGATGTAGCCATAGGAGTCCCAATTGGCTTTACATTCTCGAAGTTGTACTTCTTCAGTATGTCCTTCGTGTACTTGGCTTGGTTGATGAATGTTCCGTTTGAGTGTTGTTTGATTTGCAATCCTAGGAAGAAGTTCAGCTCTCCCATCATGCTCATCTCAAATTCACTCTGCATACACTTGGCAAATTCTTGACAGGGTTGTTCATTAGTAGAACCAAAGATAATGTCATCTACATAAATTTGCACTAGAAGTATATCATTATTCATGGATTTAATAAAAAGAGTAGTATCAATCTTGCCTTTTGAAAATCCATTATCAAGTAAGAAGGCGCTTAGGCGTTCATACCAAGCACGAGGTGCTTGTTTGAGTCCATAAAGTGCTTTCTTAAGCTTGAAAACATGATCAGGTTTTTGAAAATCTTCAAAACCAGGGGGTTGTTTCACAAAAACCTCTTCTTTCAAATAACCATTTAAAAATGCGCTTTTCACGTCCATTTGAAAAAGTTTGAAATCATTAAAATAAGCAAAAGCGCAAAACATGCGGATGGCTTCTAGTCTAGCAACAGGAGCATAGGTCTCATCATAATCAATTCCTTCTTCTTGATTATAACCTTGTGCAACTAGACGTGCTTTGTTGCGTAGAACTTGTCCATCTTCACTAAGTTTATTTCGGAACACCCATTTGGTACCAATTATCGATTGACCAATAGGTTTAGGAACGAGTTCCCAAACTTGGTTTCTCTCAAATTGATTAAGTTCCTCTTGCATGGCAGAAATCCAAAATTCATCAGAAAAAGCCTCATCAACATTCTTAGGTTCTATTTGTGAAATAAATGCTACATTAGCTGCTACTTAAGAATCTCTAAGAGATGAACGAGTACTTACACCTTTGGATACATCACCTATTATGAGAGTTTCTGGATGATCTGGTTTGAATCTCAATGATTCGAATCTTTGGGCCATACCTTTCACAAGGCTCTTCTCAGTTCCAGCATCTTCGGAACTTTTATCAGTTCTTGCCTCTTGGGTAGGATCTTTCTCAGAACTCTTCTTTGTCTTTGTAGGTGCATCTTCATCATCACTGTCGCTAGATCTATGACTATTCAACTCATCAAAGGTAACATTAATACTTTCTTCAACAATCAAAGATCTTTTATTAAAAATTCTATATCCCTTACTTTTAGCAGCATATCCGAGAAATATCCCGTCATCTGCTTTGGAGTCGAACTTACCCAAGTTATCCTTGGTGTTCAGGATGAAACAGCGACAACCAAAAACTTTAAAATAAGAAATGTTTGGAATTCTTCCAAACCAAAGCTCATATGGTGTTTTCTTCGAGATTGGTCGAATTAACACCCTATTTAAAATATGACAGGCTGTACTAACAGCTTCTGCCCAAAAATATTTAGGAAGATTATGCTGATTAAGCATGACTCTAGCCATTTCGCTTAGAGTACGGTTCTTCCGCTCCACAATACCATTCTGTTGGGGAGTTCTAGGACAAAAAAATTTGTGGTAATATCCACTATCATCACAAAACTTTTTGAAATCAGAATTTTCGAATTCGCCACCATGATCACTTCGGATACGAGTAATCATGAAGCCTTTTTCGTTTTGTACCTTTTTATAAAATATCTGAAATTCAAAAATAGCACCACTTTTGTTTGATAAAAAGTAAACCCATGTAAAACGAGAGAAATCATCAACAATGACAAAAGTATAGAGTTTACCGCCAAAACTAGCGACTCTACTTGGACCAAATAAATCCATATGAATCAATTGCAAAGGTCTCGAAGTACTTACAGCGTTGATGGATTTAAAAGAAGACCTATGTGCTTTGTTCTTTTCACAGTCAGCACATACCATATCTCTCTTGAATAGAATTTCTGGGAGTCCTTTTACCAACTTCTTTGTGTTCAGACGTGAGATAGTATCCATGTTTGCATGTCCTAGTCTCATGTGCCATAGCCAGCTTTCATCTTGATTGGCTACTAGGCACCTTCCTGCATTATTAGTATTCTCCAAAAAGAAAACATAAATATTGTCTTCTCTAATCCCTTTATATACGGGATCGCCAGATGACATATCATATATGGTACATTTATCTTTCACAAAATTGATACCATAACCATTATCTGCCAAATGACTTATGCTCAATAGGTTATGTTTCAATTCAGTTACTAGACAAACATCCTTTATTATTGGGTAAGGAGAAATACCTACAGTACCATTACCTATAATATCACCTCTCAAGTTATTTCCGAAGGAGACGTATCCTTCTTTCTTCATCGATAGCGTAGCGAATAAAGATGCATCACCAGTCATGTGTCGCGAACATCCGCTATCGAGGATCCATTTGCTTCTAGCATGAGAGGGTTGAGGGTCCACCTACAAAACAAGTAGATGAATCCTTTGGTACCCATTTTCTGAAGGGTCCATGCTGATTAGCTTTAGGTCTCCAGACTAAAGTATGGTTATTAACAAGCTTTCTTGCAAGACAATACTGTGATATGTGTCCGTGTGTACCACAATAAGTGTAAGTCAGTTTAGAACCAGATGTGGTTGAAACTGTGTTCACATACTTGTTTGGTTTCTTGGAGAACCTATAAGTGAAAGCATGATGATACTCGTGTTTCTTCTGTGCTTTCTTGTTTTTAGTCCTCTTAGGTGTATGCTTTGCATTAGGACTAAAATTAGGCTGTGTCACAGGCATTTCCTGTTTGCCTAACTTGATTTCTAACTTTTTAGAAATTGTAATAGACTCTTCATATTTAGCGGTCATAACTGAGAGTCTCTGTTCTGTTACTAAGTGCATCCTCTTCTCTGTGTCATACAGTTTTTGCATCTTACCATAATCTCTTTCTTTCTTTTGAATAGTGAGGATAGCCTCATGATAGTCTACCTTGAGTTTGGCTATCTCTTCCGTGTTACCGGTAGTAGACGTCTCTTTAATATCTTGAATAAGATTGGACAGTCTAGCTAACTCGGTTGTGTATGCCTTAATCTCTTTTCGAGATTGCTTATACTTGTCAAGCACATTTTTGTGTTCTTCAAGTAAATCGCTAAAGGCATTTTCTAACTCATCGAAAGTAAATTCATCATATAGAGGGTTTGAAGATACCTTGTCAAATGCCATAAGACAGACATTTGCATTGCCGCAGGGTCTATCCTCTTCTTCAGAATCACTGGCGTCGCTTTCATGCCAGATACTTGTGTTTGCATACTTTCGACCAGTTGTAGCTTTTCTGCTTGATCTTGATCTGTCATATGGACTGCTCTTCTTGGTAGCTGGACAGTCCTTCTTCATGTGCCCTGACTTCTTACATCCAAAGCATATAGTTTCATCTTTATTGCTTTCTTGGACGTCTTTCTTCTTTCTGCTTGTAAACTTTAGATACTTTCTGAAGTTCTTCACAAGTAGGGCTTGTTCATCACCACTTGAGGATTCTTCATCAGAATCGTTGTATGTCGGCTTTCTTGCATGAGCTTTGAAGGCAATAGTTTTCTCCTTTGGTGTTGCTTCTTCAAAATCTTGCAAGTCGAGTTCATGGGTCATGAGCTTGCCCATCAAAGTTTCCAACGACATTGTGGTGAGGTCGTTTCCTTCAATAATTGCTGTGGCCTTTGGATTCCAATTCTTTGTTAGAGCCCGCAGCACCTTTCTAATCTTCTCGTGATTGCTGTAATCTTTACCAAGAGATTGCAGAGGATTAGTTATATCAAGGAAACGAGTAAACATCTGTGTAATTGACTCACCGGGTTTCATCTTAAAAGATTCATATTCCTGAGTCAGTCTACTAATTTTGGATTCTTTCACTTGGGAAGTCCCTTCATGGGTTACCTCAAGAAGTTTCCAAATTTCGTGAGACGTCTTGCAGGTTGAAACTCTGTTGAACTCGGTTTTGTCAATTGCACAGAATAGTGCATTGATGGCTCGAGCATCAAGACTAGCCTTTGCTTTTTCAGCATCGGTGTACTTGTCATGCGGCTTTTCCATAAGAATACCTTCAACCACTGTAGGTGGTGGTTTCTTATACCCATCAATGACTATTGACCAAAGATCAAAATCTAGAGACTTAAGAAAGAAAGTCATACGTGTTTTCCAGTAAGTGTAATTTGTTCCATCAAATAGGGGAGGTCTATTTGTGGATTGCCCTTCACCGTTGAATATAGATTTCACGGCTGCCATATATATACTCTCTAGGGTATGTTATATAAGAATATAACCTGCTCTGATACCAATTGTAGGATCGTTGAGCACCTCTAGAGGGGGAGTGAATAGAGTGCGTGTGTGCAGCGAAAATATAATCACCAATTAAAAAATTAAACTATGGCAGATATGTAAGAGACAGTAAATAAAGATAGGAGAATCAAACTCAGCGACACAGCGATGTATACTGGTATCCCTCTGAGAGGACTAATCCAGTCTCGAGTACTCTTGCTCGATGTTAATCCACTATGGCACAAGCTTTAACTGAGAGCTTGCAATCTCTTACAACACCGTGCTTGGTGACAAGCGCACGACCGGCTTCACAACACCGTGCTTGGTGGCGAGCGCACGACCAGCTCCACAACAGAAAAGTTGTTGAAACTTGAACGACCTCTTACAACTCTTGAGTAACCAAAAGACTCTAAATCAACCCTGATAGTACTGGCTTTTGGCTAAGAGATGTGTAGGTGAGATTTGAAAATCTTAGATCGTTTAGAAAACACTTGAATAATAGAGAAGAGAAGATGAAGAATGAATTGATGATTTGAAGTGAAAAGTTCTTCTCTATTTATAGGTGTTTTCACCAATCGAACTCGGGCAGAACTCGGACAGAGTTCGGGTGCAAATATCTCGTAAAATAGACGTTGCTCGCAGATTTGGAGGCAACTGAAGTTTGAATACAAACTGACCGAACTCGGTCAGAGTTCGGACCGAACTCGGGCCGAACTCGGCTAGGAGTTCTGTCAGGAGATATTTTAAAAATCTTTTGTAAAAACAGTTTTCAAACTGGTTTTTGGTTATTTGTAAAATCATTTGAAAAGAATATTTTCGAAATATGTTTTTGAAATATTTGTAACCGAAAATACGAAAGGGTAAAAATAGGTTTTTAGAAAGGAGGACAATTTTAACCCTAAGCCAGTATTACCATAATTGATTTTACAAAGTAATTCCTAGACTCAATAAAATGTAAAATACAGAATAAAAGTAGAAAAGAGTCTTCAGAAGATTTTGATGACTTTGACGCTTTGATTTATGCAGTACATCGTCCGTTGAATATGATTTCATGCATCCTGAAATAGTTAGCAGCATTTTCTATATTTTGTGTATTGACTAAAGTATGTGTTGATTATCGAAATCGGGTGTGACCGTGGAATGGGCCAACAATCTCCCCCATTTTGATAATTGACAAACTTGAGTCTATACCAAAATATATTTATATCAAATAGAACAAAATACAAAAAATACCTGAAAATTGAGATGTTTTTGTTTTGGATTTTGTATATATCTTACGTTTGGTATATACTCTTTTTCTCCCCCTTTGTCAAGTAGTAAAATGAATAGGCTCCCCCGTAAATCATGAAGCCAACAATAGAATAGACAAGACAAAGTGAAGTAAAAAGAAGTAATCACAGCATAGACAACTAGAATAAAAAGAACTATATCATAATAAACTGAAATATCATAGAGGTTCCACTAATAATCCAAAAAATACAACTGATAAAGTCTAACTGAAACAGTTTAGACATGAAATAAAATGAAACTACTACATAAACTGCATCAACTAATCAAAACTAAATCCACTATCCCATGGCTGAATCCACATCACATCGCTGGGTCGTCCGTACTGGGAGGATCATGAGGGAAATAAGCAGTGGTCGGGTCGAAATACTGAAAAGTGACCTCATCAGTAAAACGAGGACCAGGAAAAGCCGGGTGTGGAAGGATAGTGAGTGGACGGACTGGATCCTGAACCAGGCTGTAGTGGAGATCGGCAATACTGTTTCTCAGCACCTGGGCCTGAAAAATGTGCCTGAACTCGGAGTCCTGATGACGTTGCGTGGAAACGGCAACGAAATCATCAAACCGCTGGTAGAATGCCTGATCGAGTCTTGGGACAGAAGCCGGAGCAGGATGAGCATCAGCTGGAGGGGCCTCAGCATCAGCAGCTGGGACAGCAGGAGCAGCACCAGGAGGTTGAGGAAACCGACGAGAGCGGGTCAACTCAACAGGTGGAGAAGAAATGGCACACGTTTCAAGATCAATCTCAAAACGTCGAAATATACTAGCAAGGTGCATAGGAAAGACTGGGTTCCTACCTGCATTCTTGCAGTTGAGCATCCAAGACATCATAGTTTTTGGAACGGAGAAAGGAATTCCAAAATGAATGTGATAAAGAGCAGAAAGTTCCAAAAATGTAACTTCATCGGTAGAGCCTTTCTTCGGAAGAAGGGCCGAGAAAATCATACGATGAAGCTCGTAAAAAGTTTGGTTTAGATGTCTAGAAAAGATTCTCCGGGGAGGAGGAGTAGGGTGACAAATCAATTCCCTAAAGGAAGCTAAAGTGACATCGGCAGGGAATTGAACATGGTGGATGTCAACAAGTGCATCACCAAGATCAGGAACGTGAAAGTATTCACTGATATCGGTGGCGCTAAATTCTAATTCTTGTCCAGCAATACAGGAATAGAAATTCCCGTTTTGTTTTACTTGCAAATTGCAGAAAAACATACGGACTGCATTGTCGTAAATGCTATCTTGGACCTCGAAAAAGTTGCGGAATTCAAGTTGATCAAAAACAGGAGCATATTCAAAGAAAGTTGTAAAATTGACGAAGGCTCCAGCACAAATACGACGAAAAGAGAAAGAATCAAACCAGAGATCGAAGAAGTCTTTGTCGGGAAACAAAGTGCTATCATATTCCTCGGGATCTCTAGGTTTGGCTGGACTAAAGAGACTTGCCGGAGTGTAGTCGGATGAGGAGGAAGCACCTTGAGAAGAATTTCCTCGTTGACGTTTCAGAGCCATGAGGAAGAAGATCGCCCACTTGAACTTGTCGATTCCTTGCAGAGAAGGAGGAGGAAGGACTTCTAGTAGGAGATGGAAGTATTCCACGTTTTGGTGTGGAGAAAAAAGTGGAAAAAAGGATGAATTAAATAGGTGCTAGGGCCGGCTGTTCGGTTCTGGAACCATCACAGCGCCGACCGAACTCGGTCCGAATTCGGTCCGAACTCGGTCAGAGTTCGGGCCGAGTTCGGCCACTTGCATTCCCGAGACAGTCAAAGCAGTCAGGTAAATAAAGACTGTAATAAATAACATTTAAGTACCGCTTCGCTTCGACCGTAGCCGTGGTGACAGACATACCCTTTGTAAGTTTGTCCCCAAAAATAATTTTCATTAAATAATAAATTGTCAAGTCATAAATGCAGTTTTAATTACCATATGTTTTAAGAATCCGAGAATTCAAGAATGCCGAGCTCACGCCTCAAGATGTTAAAACGGTCTTCAGCCAATGGTTTAGTGAAAATATCAGCTAGTTGATGTTCAGTATCAATAAATTCTAAGCAAATATCCCCGTGTTGTTGATGATCACGTAAAAAATGATGTCTAACTTCTATGTGCTTTGTGCGTGAATGACAGATAGGGTTCTTAGTCAAATTAATTGCACTAGTGTTATCACAATAAATAGGAACATTTGTATAGTGCAGATTGTAGTCCTCTAAGGTTTGCTTCATCCACAAAATTTGAGCACAACAGCGTCCTGCGGCGATATACTCAGCCTCAGTTGTTGATAATGCTACTGAATTTTGTTTCTTGCTAAACCAAGAGACTAAGGCTTTTTCTAAGAAATGACATGTGCCACTGGTACTTTTACGGTCCACTTTGCATCCAGCAAAATCCGCATCCGAGTAACCTATAAGGTCAAAGGATTTGGTTTTGGGATACCATAAGCCAACTGTAGAAGTTCCTTTAAGGTATCGGAAGATACGCTTAACGGCACTAAGATGTGATTCCTTAGGGTTTGCCTGATATCGTGCACATATGCAAACACTAAACATAATATCAGGGCGACTAGCAGTTAAATATAATAAACTACTAATCATACCTCGATACTTACGCTGATCAACAGGTTTGCCATTTTCATCAGTATCAAGCTTTGTTGATGTAGCCATAGGAGTCCCAATTGGCTTTACATTCTCGAAGTTGTACTTCTTCAGTATGTCCTTCGTGTACTTGGCTTGGTTGATGAATGTTCCGTTTGAGTGTTGTTTGATTTGCAATCCTAGGAAGAAGTTCAGCTCTCCCATCATGCTCATCTCAAATTCACTCTGCATACACTGGGCAAATTCTTGACAGAGTTGTTCATTAGTAGAACCAAAGATAATATCATCTACATAAATTTGCACTAGAAGTATATCATTATTCATGGATTTAATAAAAAGAGTAGTATCAATCTTACCTTTTGAAAATCTATTATCAAGTAAGAAGGCGCTTAGGCGTTCATACCAAGCACGAGGTGCTTGTTTGAGTCCATAAAGTGCTTTCTTAAGCTTGAAAACATGATCAGGTTTTTGAAAATCTTCAAAACCAGGGGGTTGTTTCACAAGAGATCATGGCAGAGGCTCACAGTTCGCAGTATTTGATTCATCCTGGCGGTACGAAGATGTATCGTGATATCCGTCAATATTTTTGGTGGAATGACATGAAGAGGGAGATAGCCTGGTTTGTCTCTCATTATTTAGTTTGCCAACAAGTTAAGGCTGAACATCAGAGACCAGCTGGACTTCTTCAACCATTACCGATCCCATAATGGAAATGGGAGCACATTACCATGGATTTTGTAACTGGGTTACCTAAATCCCCAGCTGGGAGAGATGCTATCTGGGTTATAGTTGACAGACTCACCAAGGTAGCTCATTTTCTTCCTTTCAAAATCGGTCAGTCGACGGATCAGCTTGCAGAGATGTACCTCAGGTAGATAGCCAGGATGCATGGAGTACCAATTAGTATTGTATCTGACAGAGATTCAAGATTTATATTGCACTTTTGGCGGAGTCTTTAAGGGAGCTTGGGGACTCGTCTCAAGTTCAGTTCAGCTTATCATCCGCAGACAGATGGTCAGTCAGAACGCACGATCCGGACTCTTGAAGATATGTTGCGGTCATGTACATTCGACTCTGGTGGTTCCTAGAAAGATTACCTACATCTCGTGGAGTTCTCCTATAACAACGATTTCCAGGCCAGTATCCAGATGGAGCCCATTGAAGCCTTGTACGGAGGAAGTACAGATCCCCGTTAGCATGGGATGATATAGGCGAGAGGCAGATGCTTGGTCCAGAGATGATAATGCGGACTATTAAGGTGGTCAGATAAGTTAGGGATCATCTTTGAATTGTACAAGATCGCCAGCATCATTGGGCCGATTCTTATCGGCGTCCCCTCGAATTTTCTATCGGCGACAACGTATTCCTTAGGATCTTGCCTACCCGTGGCGTCATTCGTTTTGGCGTACGGGGAAATCTTAGTCCTAGGTATATAGGACCGTTCGATATTCTAGAGCGAGTAGGTGATATGTCCTATCGTCTCGCTCTTCCGTCATCGTTACGTGAGGTACATAATATCTTTCATATATCCCAATTGCAATGGTATATCCCGGATTCGAGTCATGTCCTTGATCATTCAGAATTGGTTGTTGGTACCAACCTTACGTATAAGGAAAGACCCATATCCATATTGGATCGGAGAGAGAAGATACTCAAGAACAAGACTATTAGTTTAGTCCGTGTTGCTTAGGGTCATCACTCTTTGGGTGAGCCAACATGGAAAAGTGAGGATGATATCCGATCGCGATATCTACACCTGTTTGACTCATAAGGTATAATGTCTTCCTTATGCCTTATACTTTTAAATCCCTACTTGTATGAATAATTGTTTGATTAACTGCTAAGTCATAGATTGCTCGTGATTAGTATAGCTTGCCCCGACATCTCTAGCCTCTTGATTAAATTCCGAAGACGGAATTCTTATAAGGTGAGTAGAGTTGTTGTTTCACTTAACAAAAATGTCAGGAAAATTGGCTTTTGAAAATAAAACGAGAAAAAGTACAAGAAGTACAAATTTGATTCTGGGAAAGTATTGCTATGGAAGTCTGATCTGTAAATAATCACTTTGTTCCTTGGACCATATGATGATGATGAAGATCACTGCTTGAAGTAGAACAACTTGGAAGAACTAAGTCACCAGAAAGGTATCGACGTACTTGGGCACTGATGGCGAGGCCGAATGCTTTCCTGCTTTGCTTCACTCTGTTCTGAAAGAAAAGTTGAAGAAGAATGCTCTGAAGAATCAAAATCTCGAAGTTCTGATCTCTGTATTCTCTCCTGTCTCTCTGTGTGTGTCCTTTATGAGAAAAAAATAAGTCTATTTATAGACTTGGGCTCTGGTGCGTAAAAACCCAACAAAAGTTCTGCCTTTACGGTAACAACCGCCACCCATGATCGAAGTCATCCTCTGCATACGTTGATACGTGTCCCATCATTTCAGTAAGAATAGGATGCACGTACACACGTTCTTCGGGATGTGTGGCATGAAGGCCATGTAGGCAAACCACGTTCGAAATTGATCAGAAAGAACAGGGCGTAAAAATAGCCCCAATGTGCTCTGAGCGTAAAGCAGTAGATTGGGCGTAAAGTAGCCCCGACATAGACTTCCTGCGTAAAGTGGTTGTTATGTAACCTTGAGCGTAAAAGATAGCTCAAATAGACTTTACGCACACGTCAACTGTTGAGCGTAAAAGCTCGTTAAGTCTTTGTGCGTAAAAGAAGCCATAGTGTGAGCGTAAAGTAGCTCAATCCACATACTAAACGACAACATTGGTCTCTGTATAAAACAAATCCCTTTGAATTCTGTGATATATGCCATCATTAATATCTTCATGTCAGAGTTTGCATTAAATGCAAGACTTGACAGCTTTATCCAGCGTAAAAGTGGCTAGCTTGTCCTGGGCGTAAAATGATGGGTGTTGACCCGAGAGTAAAGTGATCAACTTGCTTTAGGCGTAATAATCGTTTAGCCTTGTCTTAGGCGTAAAGATACTAGCCTCTCTGTGGTGTAAAGTAGATCAACTTTGAGTAGAATGATCTATCACTTTGGCTCTTTCTGTGAAGCACTTTTTACGCTCCTACAAGACCCCCTTCAAAGTTTTCAAATATCTCCAAAATTTGAAACACTTTGAACAGAAGCGTAAAAGTTGAGATTTGATCAGTCAGCGTAAAATTCGGGATACGCAACAGCCATCCGCGTAAAAGCGGGGATATCCAACAGTCGGCGTAATTATAGGGATATCCAATAGTCGGTTATGAATCTCTCTATAAATAGGTCTTTTCAGAGAGAGAAAACACTTTTAATCATCTTCTTGAATTCCTTTGCCCTTTCTTTCTTCGAAACTCTGATCTGATGGCTCCTAAGAAATCATCCGCCGCCGGTAGCAAGGGGAAGAAACCAGCCTTTGATTCCTTATCGACTGATCATGTGAAAACCCCTACTCAGTCATCAACACCACAACGAAATCCCAACCCGGCCGTGGCTCCGCCTATGATGGGTAAAACCCTATTCTTTGGCTGGGAAAAGACCGTCGAGGAAGAAGAAGATAAACCAAACTTTCAGCTTTTTACGCCCACGTTGTACGTGTTAGCGTAAAACTGAAACAACATCATACGCCCACGTTGTTCGTGTCAGCGTAAAAGATAAAAAGACTACGCCCACGTTACACGTGTCAGCGTAAAATTTGGTTTTACGCCCACAGTTAATGTGCTAGCGTAAAACTTAACTACGCTCATGTTTATACATGCCAGTGTAAAAAGTTGTATTACGCTCATATTACTATGTGGTAGCGTAAAATTCATCAATCATTGAGAGATTTTGTCGAACAAAGACTTCATAAGCTTTTCATCAACTTTTAGTAATCATAAAAAACTTCGAACTAACTTGATCTCTTTTGTTATTTTACCAGTGGATTTGCAAGTTCACCCTCTCGCTGAAGTTTTCGGATCGTCAGTTGGCATGGTGGGTTCGAACTATTTGGAAGATTTATCTCATGTCCAATTTCCTCAGTCGAATCCCGAATATCCGGTAGAGAGGGCACAGTTGATAGCAGCTCAAGGGGATAGGCTGTTGTTATCCATGATAAATGGAGAATTGTTGAGTTCACTAGATGGACAACACTTCGCAAAACCAGCCTTTCTATTTGGAGATGCCATTGATTGTAAATCCCAGACTCACCCCAAGAAGGAGTCTTGGGTTTTCAAATTTGGAAATAGAGCCATATATCTTCCGAATATGGACAGAGATTATCCTTTGTCAGCATTCGTCCATGCTACTCATCCTCGACAAATGTTGTGGAATTTGACTCCCAGCAATCATGGATGACCGGGTAGAATTGTTTTCAAGAGAGAGCATGCCAATGATATGGGATACTTTGCTAGTGTTCCCAATGGAGGTGTTACTTCTATCTTTGGCCTTATGCCAGGCTCTAATCCTAGCGAAGATTCGGGTTTAATACAGCCAGTACAAATCCAGATGTTTGTCAACAAATTTATGAGGGATGCTGTATTATATCCTCAAACAAACCCCAGACTGCCAGGATGGTTGACTCCATTCAACCAGAGTTGGATCCAGATAAATCTTTGGATGATGAAGAACTTTGAGGCAGAGTTGAAAGATATTGGCTTATATGAAGCGGTAGCTTCCACCAGTCAGGGTATTCCTCCGAATGGAAACTTATTTCTGGCCTTGATGGAGATATATATAAGTTCAACTAGAATTTTTGCCACCCCGAAAGGTGAAATGGGTTTTGCCTTTCATGAGATGCAGTTTATCTCGAAGCTGCCAATGGAGGAAGCCCCATATGAAGAATACGTTCCCTCCAACAGGGAGCTTGCTGAAATCAGAGGAGTTAACCCTCAGCTAATCGAGATATACGAAGAACTGATGTGCCACTACCTGATTTGTACCACGATGCATGAAAGTACATCCCATTTGGCGTATATCAACAAGTGGACGACTTATCTCTTCTTCCATAAAGATAAGATATCCAAGGAAGACAAAGAAAGGTTTCAGGAAAACAAAGCTCCAGTAATCAACATAGATTCGACAATTCCCTCTAACAAAGTTCGGGATATGATGATTACTTACAAATTCCTGAATAAATATCTGTCTACGAAGACTGGGGAATTTTCTGCCGGAACTGAAGCCTTGAGATTCCTTAGATATGGTAGTCAGAAAATCTCTCGGAGAGCTTTGCTGGCAGGCTTTCTTTCTTTATGGTTGAGAAGATGGGTTGTACCGGGTATTGGTACTGTTGACAGAATCTACCATAGTGTGCTATGGCCAGCAGTACGTCTGGTTTTTAAAGTCAGGATTAATCTGCTGTCAGCCATGGTGTGTCGAATAAATGCAGGTTTAAGGACCTTCGGTGAGGAGTTAATCAACAATGCTCCTCATCGGAATGTTTTCCCTAGAGTAGAGATACCCTACACTTATCTGATAGGCTGGCTGTTGCATCATAACTGCAGATTGTTACCGCCAGGCCCAGGTGATGATGCGGAGGTCTTCCTCCAAAAATTCAGCAAAGCTACATGGATCTCTACGACTGTGGCGGATACCCGAGCAGTTCTGAACTATTCTTATGGTTGGAACTTTTTCTGTACCCGGCCGCAAGTTTCAGCAGATTGCTTCGGTGTCCAGTTTAAAGATGAAGTTGAAGGAAGAGTTGTATTGCCACAGTCAGTCTTTAGGTGGCTTCAGTGCATCAGACCTTCTCATTTGATGTACAGAAATAAAGATAATTGTACGTTTGAACCGTACTTACCCAGTAGGTTTGCTCGCCAATTTGGGTACGACCAACTTCATGTTGGTAATCCTTCGACTAATTTCCGTCACTATGGGAAATTACTTGACGGAGCTAGGGGTTGGAGGTATTTCGGTACTGCTCAGACTGGTGCTAAATTTAGAATTTCGACTGCCACTAGCACTACAGAACTACGTATACTCCATACATACGCCCACTTTTATGCTTCAATTCGTTCTTTTGCCCACGGTTACAATATGAAGGGTAGTCTGAGGTGGCCTAAAGAAGGAGATATTGAGGAACATGTCAGGGTACCAGCAGATATCCCTGACGATACTGGCATTCCAGATCCATTTTTAGAAGTCATCCCAACAGGAGTTGGAGAACCAGCTGCAGAACCTATAATCATTGGCAAAGGCCGAAAAAGAAAACAAAGTGCAGCCGTCACATCTCCAATGAAAACTTCGGAAAAGAGGAAGAGGTCTACCACAAAAGGGTCCTCCAAACCAAGAGCCCACACTCCAGAAGAGGACATTTTGATTGAAAAAGATCCTCTTGTCGGTTCTTCCTCAATCCACCCTGGAGAAGGATCTTCAGCCCCTCCACCGATAGTTGGATCAGGAGCTATAATACTTTTGTCTCCTGGACGTCTTAGCACCTCACTCCATTTATCTTTGTCGTCCAAGGCACAGGTTACAGAGGGTACTACTACTGCATCCACTGCTGATCAAGATCGCATCCCATCAGACGAACCAGCTCTTGACTTTGAGGATGATGACTGGGATGGTGATTATGATACATATCTTGAAAAAAACGCACATATTCCAAGTATTATACAAAACCTATACGAAATTATATATCATGATTTTGTATACTAACTTATTTTTGTTCATTTTGCAGATGTCATAATTGCACCAAAGCCTGTAGCTCCTCCTCCTCAAGAAGAAGAAATCTATGAAGAAAATGAGGAGTCTGAAGAGGAAGCTTCTTCTTCAGAAAATGCAGATGCTGAAGAGGAGGGAGTACAAAAACCTGAGATGGAGCCTCATAAAGAACATCCTCCATCACTTGAGGCAAAACAAGCACAATCTGAATTGTCTTCTCTTGCTGGGGACCAGCACCAAGAAGAGACTACAGTAGACCCCACTGTAGGTGGTGATGGGGTTGCTGGAGGTGAACCAGATTTGAGCAAAGAATCAGTTGTAGAAGAATTTACTACAATCGAAGTAATGGAAAATCCTATGGTACAAACAATGGAAGAAGATGCTGAAGGCATGCTTGAATTACCAACAGAAACTGGAGGAGTTATAATAACATCCTCTACTGTTGCTACTATCCGGTACCAGTTTCTGATAAGCAAATGCCAGAACCAGGATCAGCTTCCGCAATTGTCACCACATCCACTAATATCACCGCCGCTATCGCTCCAGAAACGGCTGGAGTAACAAATATTGTAGACATTGCTTCTGAGGTTCCTGGGAACCAATTAGTTATAGCAACAGTGACAACGATAGCTCCATCTCAGCCTATTGTTACACCGATGGTATCTGTAGATGTTGGAGATACACTCCCTGAAGCCTCTGGGTCTCAATTGGCTATGACAGTAGGAACAGCAACGACTTCATCTCATCCTGCCGTTGCACCATCAACATCTGCTCCCAGTTTCCAAGGAAAAGATCTGTTAGATATTGCTGCTACGCCAAGCTCCAGTACAGAAATAAATCTCTTAGTTGAGATTTATACTGACACCTTTTATAAAAGCCTGGCAACCCTGATAAAAATGGTCCTGAATAAGGGCCTCAATTATGAGACTTTGAAGACGGCAATGGCTTCGACCATCAAGAATATTGCTATGTTTAACGATGCTGAGAGAGCCGCAACATTGGAGAAAATTGTGGAGGACCTTGAACAGCCAGTCAGAGAATATCTTAATCTGTCAAATAAGACTGTTGAAAGTCTCATCGAGGAAGAATATGACGCCTTAACAGCTGATTATCTTGTTCGAGAGACCACCTATAATGAGTCTCTCCATGAACATAGTCTGAAGGTTGCCAAAGAGAAGGCCTTTTTGGCTGGAATAAAGCCTGCTTTACATAGTCACAGAATAGCTTATGATGCTTTGTACATAGTCATTTAGAACAAAAATAATGAAATCCGTGTAGTCGAGGCTGAATTAGCTCGCTTGAAGGCTGAAAGGGAGAAGATGATCGAAGATCGAAATCTGCACCTCACCCAGAGCTCGATTTTAGAAGAGAAAGCCTTTGGAGCTGAATCGACTATCAGGACCCTTGATGAAGCCAAAGAGGGTCTGATAACTACCTTCGCCAAACTTTCTTGTATTTGCACCCCTGAGGCTCGACCTGCTAAGGCTACCAAGAAAGTCATGAGCTCTCGTGGTAAGCGGCTAGAAGAGCTACAGAAGTTACTTCAAGACATTTCTGCTCCACCTTGAAAGAGCTCCTTGTAATCTTTTTTTTTATCCATTTTGCAATGTTTCCAAGATGAATGAAAGATATATTTTGTGATCCTATCATTTATTTGGAACAATAGGTATGAGATAGAAAGTACTTATCAGAGGTTATAGGAACATGACAAGTCTTTTAAACTCAATGCATTATATCTATCCAGAGGTAATATGGACATGATAGATAATAAAATCTTGTTTTCTGTTTTTAGAGTATACAATACTATCAGAGGTAATATGGACGTGATAGTATGTAAGAACTCATAGAAAAGTAGATTAATATCTATGCAGAGGTCAAATGGACATGATAGATAGGAAAAACAAGTAGGTTTTAATATTCATCTAGAGGTCTTGAGAACATGATAAATAATAAATCCAATTAATCGACTGATAAGATAGAAGATTAATTTCTGTTTGCGAGTATACAATATTATCAGAGGTAATATGGACGTGATAGCATGTAAGAACTCATGATAGAAAAGCAATTAGATTTGACATTTATTCAGAGGTCTTGATAACATGATAAATAACAAATCTAAATTTATATACCAACTAGTAAGATAAAAGAAAGAGATGAGTAATCAGCTTAACCAAACCTTGGTAGCTGGGGAATAAGAAGACATGTGTCATTGAAGATATACTCCATTATTGATAAAAGAATGAATGAATTAATATATCTTTGAAGAAAGAAAATATCATCCTCAAGGATCATTCTCAAATGGTTCTGATTCATCATCGGCTTGAACCATATTGACTGAGAATATTTGCCCAGATTCACAATATAAGGAACGAGACATATCGGATTCGATGAATAGAATTTCTTCCGAATCTGATGATTGCGAAGAGCTATAAGAGAATTCTTCTTGTATATCGTCATTAAACATGTGGGACGGATCATATCCCAACCCATGACGAGTCTTCTGGTAAAACAGATCACCGTATAATGGTAGTCGTCTACCCTTGCCTTGATTAAGACCTTGCATAGTCTTCAAATCATATCCCATATTCTGGATAATCTTGATAGATTGTTGACTATATTTGTCAATTCGGATTCTTCCTTTATCTTTATCCTTCAGATTATCTGTCTGGGTAACAGGAATATTTCTAGCCAGGCCAAACACAATTTGGCATTTGTTTTTCTTATCAGACGGTACCACGAAATAGGTGACGTCTGAAAGTTACGCAAGCTTGTGATGAAGCGGCTACAGGAAGCAGATAGGGAGAAGATGTCAAGAACTTTTGAGCATAAGGTCCGACATCGACATGAGGAGGAAAGAATTCTCCTTATGATCAATGTATAAAGTTTCTTCCGGTTCTATGTTGTCTTTATATTGATGACTTTGATTATCAGAAGATAAAGTCATTCTCTCAATAAACTTGACAGCCATATACTCGAACAGGAAATCTTTATTGATATCAAAAAGTACAGAATAATCAATATTTACATCATTTACAATCTGATTTCTACGCTTCGGATTAATCAACAGTGGACCATCATCCGTCTTCTGCGTAGATTTGCCAAGATTGACAATCAATAGTGATTCTGGATCATTCGTACAAGAAGTACGCCCTTTGACCTTGATCATAAAAGGTTGAACTTGGCTTTTAGCAGGAATATTTATTGATTCCTCAGATAAAGTTTGAGTTCTTCCTTTAACCTTGATTATCAAAGGTTGATCATTGACAGGTTGGGATTGGATTCGTCCCTTGACTATGATCTTCAAAGGTTGCTCCTCTGGTGGATCTTCATTAATAGACTGATCTTCAGATGATGATTGATCTTCAGCCATGTCTGATATCTCTTTCGCATGCTCTTGTTTATAAAGCCTTGAATCAGAGAAGTAGGCTTCGACACCCTTGAACGGATTAATATCAGCAAACTCAGTTTTTACAACTCCTTGGGAGTCCACATACTTGAAACATTGGTGAAGAGTTGAAGGCACAATATTATGCTCATGAATCCACGGTCTTCCAAGAAGAATGTTGTAGGATACGTCCGAGTTGATAACATAGAAAGTCACCATAGTTCGAAGATCACCAATCTGAATCTGCAGACGAATCTTCCCCAGTGGTTTGCTCTTGCCAGAGTTAAAACCGACTATCGTAGTACTAGTATAAGTCAGCTCACTAGTAGGAATCCTCAGGGGTCTTAGCATACTCTGAAGAATTATACTAATTGAAGACCCAGGATCAATGTAAATCCTGTCAATTTCAGTGGATCCGATATATCCAGTGTAGCACAGAGGCCTATCATGCTTGTTGTGTTTCAATAGCATATCCTCTTGTATAAAGGTAATGTTGGGAATTGCTTCCATCACACTATGACATTGCGGACATGACACTGGTATATTATCAGGAGTCTTGAGTTGAGCCAAGCTTGAATCTGCTTGAAGTAAAGCTTCGCTCAAAGTCTCTCTGCTTTCTCTGGAAAGGCGAAGCAGTTCAAATATAGATAGTCTAACCGGAGTATTGGCTAACTGTGCTAGAATGTCAAACTTGTAAGGCTTCATCACCACCCCCTGACTGGAAGCAGACTTCAATGGGATATCAAAGCGTACTGCCTTCTGTTTCCCCTTTTCAACCACAGACGGTTTAGCAGGAACAGGAGAAGGTTGAACTGGTAGAGTTTCCACTACATCTTCTGCTTCTTTGGAGGATCCCTCATAGTCTTTGTGGTACTCTTTTCCAGATCTTGTACCAGCAAAAGTTTCTTCTTCAGACTTAGGAGAAGAAAGTACCATATTACAGGATTTAGTCTTTCTTCCTTTAGCCTTCTTCTTGTGAGGGTTGTTACGAGGAACTTCAGAACCCAATCCAGCAGTGGAATTTTGATTTTGAATTTGTAAAGGAAGACGTATTCCTTTATCATAATTCAAACCTCCTGCCTTTTGAAAGTCGTAACCCATCTTCCTCATGAGAAGGATAGATTGCTGACTATACAAGTGGATAGACAGTGAACTTTGGACAGGTGTTTCAGCACAGGAAGAGGAAAAAAACCTCTGCAACTACAGGAGAATGAAGCATAGACGTCTCTGTAGTTAAGGGAGGAGAAGGATTCGGGATACGAGGAGAAATCCCTGTTGGAGCTTTTTCATAAGCAGCAAAAACTTGTTGTGCCCGGTATAAAGGAACACTATTCATGGCTAGCCACTGCTGATGAGTAAGCTTGAGCTTGGTAGGAGGAGCTAGACTTGGAGGACAGATGTTTAGTCCTTTCAGTCTATCTTCTAGAGGAAGGCCATCCCATAGATGATCCAAGTCATCAGGATTTGGAATAACATGAGAAATCATGTTGCAGGTTTTGACTTTCTTACCTTTCTTGGATTTTAAAGTTTTACCTTTATTTTCCAACTCAGGTACTAAGTCAGGATGTACCCACATTATTTCACCATTCTTCAATGTGAGCGACAGCAATCCTGTATTTTCTTCCTTGGTAGGCGGGATATTCACGATCTTCATCGTCGCCTTCGGAATTAGGATAATTCCATCTGGGACTTACTGTAGAGGAAAATTCTCGAACTGAAGAGAAACCATATTGGTCGTAACCGTATGGTCATCATTGGTTAAAGCGATAGCGCCACCATTTATCAGCTCTTGGATCTTCTTTTTCAAGACATAGCAAGCACTGGTAGGATGATTAATGTATCTATGATAGATACAATATTTGGGATTGTCAGTCAGATTTACCTCATTAGGCCTTTTTGGCTCTGGAATCTGAAGTTTACCACTTTTTACCAGACATTGAAATATCCCTGGGATATCACTTTCGTCAAAAGAGTATTCTTCCTTTGGCCTGGAAGATTCCTGATTATTTGGCATCGTTTTGTTCTTGGAAAGATTGACCATAAGAGTATCTTTTTCTTTCACATTACGATTGCCAGGATTATTACCAGGATTACTTTTCTTTCTTTTATCTTCTGAAGCAAAAATCATCCCGTGTTCACGAGCCAACCTACCATTGGTCTCGGCAGAAACTGCTGCTATGATAAACGAAGCCCAATCTGTGAATTGGGAACCTGTAAAGACAGCAATAGATGGTCGCATATTCATCTTGCATGTATCAATCAACGCTGAATCTGGCATACCAGGAGGCATCTTTAGAGTAGCCTGTCGAAAATATTCAATGAACGTCCGAGTATCTTCTTTCTCCTTTTGTTTGATTTCTATCAAGGAAGACATGTTCATGTCCATACCTCCTTTATAGAAGCGGAGAGAAACATTGCCTTGAATTCGTCAAAAGACGAAATAGAGTTATCGGGTAAGCTACGATACCAGTCGTAAGCTGAACCCGTCAGGCACCCGATGAACACTCGAGTGAGAAGAGCATCATTTTTCTGCAAGTGTACAGTCATAATATCAAAGTAATTGATATATTGACTGGGAGATGCTTTTCCATCGAATAAAACCATGGATTGCGGCTTGAACTTCGGTGGAAAGGGTACATCATTCCAATGAGGAGGATAAGGTTACTTAATCCCTAACCTCTGGAGCTGATCTTTGTGTCTCAAAACTTCAAACTGTGCTTTGAGTTCACGCACTGCTTGAATGGCTTCACTGGTTTGAGGAAGCACATTTGATTGAATAGTCGTTGGATGTACCGTAACCCCCACTGGAGGTGGTACATCTTCTGGAATGATGGGATCTGGAGATGCAGAATTTTGATTAACAGCAGGCTCTTGAATATTCAAAGGTATATCAGCCCCTTGACTATCTTGAGTTTATGCTGCTACTGGTACCGGAGTTATTACTGTAGGTTGAGCAGTTTGCTGATTCAAAATTATCTGATGCATGCTTTGCACCATGTTAAGCATGTCCTTCAATGATTGCTCCACGGCAGTGAGACGTTGTTCTGTATTAGCAGATGACGTCTCTGGTTCATCTCCAACAGCGTAGGATTTAACCTCTCTTGAAGATATAGAGGGATTAGTATAGAAGTATGAATCCATACTATCGGTATCAGATTCAAAAGATTGAGTACCCCCAGCTTCTGAATCAAAAGTCTACAATTGTCTTTGTCTTCTTGATCGAGTATTCTGATATACTCCTTCAAAGGAATCAAGAAGCCTGTTGAACTGTTGTTGACCTGGGGTTTGGGACATATTCCGTCTTGGATGTCGTCCTTTGTTAGTATGAGATACCATGTTGACTGACACATATGATAGCTCATGTTCTTGGTCTTCAGCTTGATGTTGAGGCGAGTTAAAACTTAAACGATCAAAAATTGACCGTTTGAAGCCGAACAACAACAGTTGATCACAACCTGGTGATATTCACAATGATGTTTTTCTTGGGGGAATATTATCGGGGATTGTCTGTTCTTACATTTTTGTATTAGCAATTCACGTAAATCAGAAGGAACAGATGGAGTATTCTTTTTTATTACATTTGGGGTAGAAAAATATTTAGTCCCTTGTGTATAAAGAAGATTACTGGCTGCATCCGCAAAACCAAAATGTACATTTTTACGCGTTTGGAGTTGTATGCGTAAATCTTGAGATTTAGCACGAAGGACTCCATTTTCATGGCGTGTAATTTGTAAGTTTGGTACTTTGCGTAAAGCAGTATAAGAAGGTTGTTGGTGTAGGACAGAAGCTTTACCAACGACATTTTTACGCTGCACACGTTTAGGTACATTCACATTAGATGTGCAAACATCGTTATAAATTTTATCTACACTGTCAAAGACAGGAGACTTACCTTTACGCGTGGAGCGTAAAAATTGATTATCTACCACGTCACAGACGGAAGATTTTGCTTTACGCGAGGAGCGTAATTTATTTGGGCCTACCACGTCACTGACGGGAGACTGATTCTTACACTCAGAAGCATAAACTTTAGAGTCTGCCCCATTACGAATGGGAGATTCATTCTTATGTACTGAGCGTAAAATTTGGTTCTTACCCACTGAGCGTAAAACTTGATTCTTACGCAGTGGGCGTGAAACCTGATTATCTTCACCGTTACAAACGGGAGATAAATCGTCACACTTTGAGTGCAACTCTGAAGTAAGGACTGCCTCGTTACGAACGGGAGCCCCTACGACAGGAGTGGAAAGAATTCCCTTGTCATCAGAAGCAACAGAGAGATCAGAAACCACTTTGGATTTGGGAATCCAAACTTTTCGTGCTTTGCGAGACTTTTGAATATTGGAGTGGCAAGAACCACCCCCAGTTCGGAGCATTTCTTCATAGGCAGTCTGGTCGAAGTGCACAACCAGAGTCTTCTTGGTCGAACCGACCGAAACATCATCATATTGAGCAATCGCCTCCTCGTTAGAGGAGAAGGTCGTCCCCAGCAGAGTCGCCATTTTGTTTCACTTAACAAAAATGCCAGGAAAATTGGCTTTTGAAAATAAAACGAGAAAATGGCTTGGCTTGGCTTGGTTTATTTTAGTTTCAGAAAATAAAATTGCCATTTTGTTTCAATTGTCTAGCATAGCTTGGCATGGCTTAGCTTGGTTTATTTTAGTTTGGTTTGGGTGAGTGGTTCATCATGATAAACCCCCCTTTATAAACCAACCCCTTTTCTTTCTCCTCTTTACTTTATTTACTTTCATTAACTTCTTCTTCTTCCTCCATTAATTCTCTCCACCCAACTTAGGCAAGTGCAACTTTCTACATGGAGGAACTCCTTTTTTATTGTTCTATTGTCTTTCCTACAAGCTTCTAAGACTCCTTAGTACTTAGCATTTTCGATTTTGGAGGATTAAAACTTGTAGATCTAAGTTTTCTCAAATTTTGGTTTTTTTTTTGGTTTTGATCTCTCAAACTTCTTTGTTTTCAAGTTTTAATTGTTCTATGTTGTAGAGAATTTGATTTTACCCAAAATAGACCTTTGAAAACCCAGATTTTGAGTTATTTTAAGTGATTTATGGACCTTGGAAGTTTATGGGTTCCATGGTTCTTCCTCTCGGGTTGGAGAAGAAGAACGGTATGGGCGCATGGCTTATTATGAGCCCACAGTGACTTTAGCCTTGGGCACATAGCCCTATATATGCGCCCATTGCTCCATGCTTTCCTCAGTATGGGCGCATGGCTTATTATGCGCCCATAGCTTCTGCTTGCTTATGCACATAACTTCAATATGTGTTAAGTCATAGTGTTCCATAGCATTGGGCGCATAGCCCTTATTATGTGCCCACATGGCCAGTATATATGGCTCCTGACTTAGCCTTCCATTGCTCCCTACCTCACTCATGTGGGCGCATAGACCATGCACCCTGCCTTTCTTATGTGGGCGCATAGACTATAAGCTCATGCTTGGGGGCGCATAGGTCATGGGCGCATGCATTTTCTTGTGCATTCCTTCTATGACATATGCCCTACGTGATGTGCTTTGTCTTAGGCGCATAGCCTTGGGCGCATGCACTCTCAGCACATGCATTTTGGGTGCATGCTCTTCATGACACCCCATTGACCCTTGTGCCATCTCTTGTAAATGTCCGTATTTGTCCCCATGGTCCTTAGTGTGAATTATGACTTTGTTTGTACTCTTTACTTGACTAAGTCCTATTAGGTTATTTTCCATGTTGTACATGTACTTTGAGCTTTAAACACGATCTTGGTATGGCACGTACACTCTCTAACAACTTCTAAATTGTGGCCCGTCGTGGTGCACTTACATGAACACGACATGACATTGTAACTTTACATGATAACTCTCGATAGCGACCCATCGTGGTGCACTTTTGACAAGTAACTTGACATGATAATTCTTGATGGTGGTCCATTGTGGCGCACTCTTGACAAGTAATCTTGATAAGTAACCTAGCATGATAAATCTTGATATGTTGTTACGACGGCTCTCTTGACTCGCTAAGTAACTCTTGTCTTGACACCGTGGATGATTGTGCTTGTACAAGCTACATGTCTCGTCTTACATCATGTCTAGTACATGGATTCCTGGTTATCACGGTCAGGGATTCATACTGAATCTGACTAGAATAATAACTAGATTGATCAAGTAGTCCATGAAAGAATTTTCCAGCTACAGGCAGTCCCATTATCTGTGTGCTCTAATTGGACTTGTAGCCTGCCGTCGAGTAGGGCACATTTCCAGCACACTGTCATGTGTTGCACCCCCAAGTCACCTAAACCAACTCTCTCAACTTGCGATCGGATAACCTGGATTAAGTCTGCAGGGCTTATGGCTGTTGGAACATCTCGATGCATCTTGTTAGTAACTAAGCTTGTGATAACCCTAGTTAGTTAAAGTATCAAGACATACTCATTGCTTAGCCGTGATTGATGGATGGAGTCTAGTCTAGTCTTGCCTAGGCAAGACCAGTACATGGTTATCTCAGCACGTTACTGTTATACTTTACTTTATCGATAATTGGTTAGAGACTAAGTTATGTTCAGGTGAAGGGTTACAACCCCGGTCCTTATTTGGTTTACGGGTTGTAACTTGGTTACTAGAATAGTCCTTTAGTTATCTTATCATTTATCACCATGTTTCCTTTAATTCATGTCTTTCGTTATCATTATGTCTTTAGGTGGTAATATGCGGGTTTTAGTTTTTAAGTGAAGCCTCCCTTGTGGCACTTGCTCTTTCTGGGGTCTGACCCAGCTGGTTTTGTATGGCCAGATTTTGGAGTAGCACCCGAGGATCTTCCAGCCTTCCAGCCACATGGTGAACACTAGACGCAACCCTGGCAACGAGTGGATTTTATTTTGCTCTCCCACTCTATTATAATTTATTCTTTTGAGGCATTTAGCCGCCGAGCAAGTGTTAGCTCATGTTAAATTTACATTCCCGTCTGCCTAAGGGCTGTAACATGATTGACAAATCCTAGGGTTGATCATGTATGACTTAAACTCTTGCTAGTCTTCACATTTTGTATGACTAGTTTCATGATCATCTGAATATGTAATGTATGGGATGTCTTACTTTGTATATCTGATGATCTACCATCTTATTACATTTACTTGCTTGCTTGAGATTGAGACACTAGGCTTGTTCTTGACCATAAGTGACTGTTGGCTTGTAGTTAAACCCTCATGCATCTAGACAGCCGTGACCATATTGCGAGGTAGGATTCACTTCTATATATGTAGCTGGCTGTGTCTGTCCTCCGCTCTCCAGTATTCTGGTTCTGGGGCGTGACAGCTAGTGATTGTGATGTTCAAATGCTAAGTCAGGTCTTAATAACAAAATCTGCATAACTAGAATAATATCTGTTGGACTCAAATCTCGGGATGGATGTCTACCATAGTCATGGTAAATGCTTGTCCTTACTTTTTCTCTATTCCTCTTATGTCTAAACTGTGGGGCTGGGTCGAGTAGGGGTTGGTTTAAGGTATACGGGTTGATAGTTAAAGCAAGAATCGAGAAGAATAATTAGAGACTCACAATAATTGGTTCTTTGAGGATAGATAGTCTCCTTGGTTGATGTTTTGACCAAGGTTAAGACCCTGATCATTCTCAAATTTAAATGACTAGAAGGTCATGTTATTAGTTTTAGGGCCGAGGGGAGGACAAGTAGCTCAAGGCAAGGTTGTAGTCACATGGCTTGGCCGATGGTTGCTATACTGGTGTGTACAACTATCATGGTTATAGGAGAATACTCCGGGTCTACTAGCATTTGTTTCTCCAATAGGTGACGAGAGACAATAAAAATTTCAAGGGAGATGTCATCGAATATGAATACAGGGTTCAAAGGCGATTGAGTAATTCAAAGGGAGTTGTCAAGACAGTTGCGGAGGAGATCCTAGAGACATCTATATCTCAATCCACATGGGATAATTATATGAAAAGCGAACCAAGTACACTAAGGTTGATCAGACCATAATACACCGATTCTAAGTAGAAAATATGTTAATGGGCATCCCTAGTATACATATATCCTGAACAAGTTCGATAAAAATAGGCTTGCAAAACTAGGCTATAAGTAGAATCATCATTCATGGTAGTGTAAAGTATAAGTACGGGTCTAGGTCTCGTCCGGTGTTCCTGCTTATACCCTCGTCCTACTATCTCTGGTATCAGGCTGTGGTTGACCAATGGAGTATAGGCTACTAAAGCTCTAGATTCTAGGTACATGTCTCTTCCTACACTAGCATATATTCAGTGCCACCCAGTTATACTTCATTATTGGGTTGTAAGAACATGGGGTGGTAGGCCGCGAGGCATACTACCCAACTTATAAAAGTTCAACTAATAGAGTGATTGAGAAATATGACACATATATCTAGTATGAGTCATCTTCCTAACCTCTACATCAAGCACGAAGGGGAAAAGATATTATTTACAGCGGAAAGGAATCAACCTAAAGGAAATCAAGGTAGTCGGACGAGAGTTCGAAATTGGAATCAAAGGAGGAGATCAAGCATGTGAATGAGATACCTAGATTCTAATCCTATATGCAGGCTCATATCGGTACAGTAACGTAACCGAAGTGATAAACATGACCTGCATGGGCCATCACAAAAACATGTAACACTCCAGTCCCAAAATACTTAGGACTAAGTACGTAAACATGCTAGCTGCATATACGAAGTATACTCCAATATATAGAATCCTCGTATGTATACATAAGCTGTAAAATATAGTAAAACCATGACAACTAAATCTTATCCACAAAATAATATAAATCAACTATAAATTTGTTATTTATAAATGTAGTTGGGCGGAGACAAATCTACTAACAACCATTTTAAATAAGAGAAAATATACAAGGAAATGATGGATAAAATAGCATGACGAACCAAGAGCAATCATCTTCGAAAGAATGGAGAAGATCGCGGCCTTGGCTAGAACACCTGCGAAAAGTCACAAAGCACACACCTGGAGAGTTCACCAGGTCCTCAGAGGGACGTAACAAGATACAAGAAGAACATGCCATAATAAACTGTGATATATAATAGAAATAAAGTGATGCATGCAATAGGGTTCTTAACCGTTCTACTGTGAACATGCAATTGAGATACAATCATTTGACGCATGAGCCATAGCTGATAATAGGATCCGGTATAGTCCCCTCCTGGGTACCAGTGACCAAGCACATAATGTTCAATAACGTCAGTGGCCAACCTGAGGGTGTAAGCATACCCGTATCTTCAGCGGAGCTTCCGGGTTACAAGGGAAAGTGTAATAGAAGCCCATACGTTAGGTATTGTTCTCCGCACCCAATTCCTAGTATCGTCATCTCCATGACTAATATGAACCTCTAGTAACCGCCAAGTCTACTAGCATGCAACTATCCGTCGCACGCCTCAGACGTATCGGTGGTCAGCAGACTACGCTAGTACGTGTCCTACATGTGACTCACAACACGTGATTGTAGAAGCATAGAATTTCAGGCGCATCTATAGGCCAGAATTCCTATGCGCTCAACCCAACCATGCGACCAACTCAAATGCGCCAGGAAGCTCAAGCAGATACTTGGCACAATAAAGAAAAGTACAAGTTTAAAGACATTGAAAATAAGGCTTTTATTTCATATGAAAGTCTATTACATGTCTAAAGAAAGGCTTTACAAAGGGGAACTTCTACAAAAAGAAAGATCCTAAAGCTACAGACAGGCGCAGCAACTGCCATGCGTCCCATGCCAGGCGCATCATCCATCAGGCGCATCACTATGAGGTCCCATCCAGGCGCATCGTCTCGCCATTATGGCACTGGGCCGATGGTAGAAAAAACCAAAATCGACACATCTTCGTCTTCGAAAGGAGTTCATCGTCAACTCGTCAAGGTAGGGGACCGATCAAGTTCGTCTCCATGAAGGGAAGAAAAATGAAACGAGAAATAAAACTTCTCTTCACGCTACTACTTATAGGCCAGGGCAAATCAAACCCATGCGCCAAGTGGCAACTTTCTCGAAGTCAGTGCAATGAAATTGCATTTATGGTGATGAATCTGCCCTCTTCGAATTCAACTGAGTCAAAGCGGCCATTAACGCCTCGAAGAACTCAATAGACGGGACAAAAAGGATGTGACACCGGGCTGATGCGCCGTCACCACCAAGCGCTCCGTACTGATGCGCCTAATGGGACATAGACCCATGAGCCCAGATCCGAATTAATCGATGCGCCCCTTTCAAACTTGTCATCATCAAGCATTTAATACTGAATGACAAAGGCGACGACGCATTCCAAGAGCCGTCCAATCAGCAGCCTTGTACAGAAAATGATGTACCGCTGATGTCAGCACCATCATTACACCTTGGGTCGGTAACAACCGCCGCATGGCCGATCGATCATTTGTATGCACCTCGTGGCCATGCGCCCAAAAGACGACATGTACCCCAGTGGACATACGCCCCCTCAGCTCACTTTTGATCTTAAGCAACAGAAGACGAAGCTCTGCATGCGCCTCAAAAGCCATGCGCCTGGACTTGCTCATGGCTCCTAAAAGTCAAGAGACCAAGTTGCCTCCCCTGCGCCTGATCCTAGGCGCATCCTGATGCGAAGCTTTGCATGCGCCTCAAAAGCCATGCGCCCAGACTTGTCTATGATACCTAAAACTTATAGGACTAAGTCGCCTCCATGCGCCCGATCCTAGGCGCACCCCGACAGATCACTCTTCTCCAAAACCGGGATCTTTGAGCCACAGGCATACGCCATGCGTCTTTGACTCAGTTCTATTCAAAGAATGGGTGCTAACCACCCAAGATCTCAGCAACAACCAAATCTCAGCAACAACCAAATCTCAGCAACTGCCACGTGTCAGCTCCTCCGCAGCCCGACGAAGCAGTTCGAGCGGATTCCACTACAAATCGGGGCGCATCGTCCATTCGCGCCGCCAGCATCAGCTACGAGACGTTCCCACGTCCAGGCGCATCCGACATATGTGCGCATGAGCAGCCAGCCTGCTACCTATAAATAAAAGGATCACTTCTTCAGAACACACAAACAGACCGAGAAAGAGATATACAGACCCTGTTATATCCACATACGGAGGCCAGAAGGGACACTCAACATCCACTTCTCCTCGCAACGCTCCGGCATCCAGAGCAACCCAGACCTTCAGAGAGTTCAAGATCGTCGTCAGATCGTCAACGGAGTCAATGTATTACCACTCGCTCCATCGACACCGTATCCAGATAAACAAAAGTGTACTCCTAGGACTATATCTAAGTCCTACATTATACTCTGTTCTGTTTGTAATTAAAAACATTAATCACCAAAGAGTTTTGATAACAAACAAGCTGGCGACTCTGCTGGGGACCTCTTTCTCCTCCAACAAGAAAGCTGTGTCACAATATGACGACATCAAACTCGGCTCCTCCCATAAAATACTTATGGTACGCCTCAATCAACAGGCGTATGAGGAGTTCATCTCTGAAGGTAGCGCGAGTCCTTCTAAGCGGCTGCCAAAGTCGAAGAAGACTCGCCAAGTCTGGGTGCACAAGACCGATGTGCCTGGCACCATCACTGAAGGGGATGCACCATCGCAGCTGGCCCTTCCTGCTGACGCTCTCAGCAACAAGGATGCGCCTACTAGTGCCGCGCGTCTGTTTGGGAAACAGTGTTGACTGTATTCCCCAACCATCTTCTTTCCAGCCGAAGAAGATGCACCAACGGAGCAGGGGTACAACTAATCTCCAGTGCATGAGCTCTGGTGCATAGGAGAGAACGTATGTCTTCAACAGACTCACTCGTTGTCATGGCGAGGCACAATTGGATTCTGAGTACTATGCGCCTTCGCGGGCTAGTATAAAGAAATCTAAGGCAGTACAGGCCATGCGCCACGAATGCGTCTACAGAAACCAGAAGCATGTGTTTAAAATCATGTGCTATTGATGGTAAGCTGTACAGAGTCGACTCGGGCGCATCTATGCCAGAAATGGGTCGACTCTCAAATTCCCTGTCCCGTTTGGGCACATCTACAGCATTTCGAACCAAGTCTGGCTAGGCAACTACGATGTTGAGTCCATGCGCCCACTTGGGTGATGCACATGAAGTGGACTCAAGTTGCCATAAATGTTGTTCCTCTACTAATGATCTGGGCGTATCTCATATGCGTGAACCAGATCAGGGGGTACAGCATTCACATGACCACCCCGGTGCTTGGTCTTGCCATGTGCCTGATGGGAGTGTTAAAGTGAAACTCTCCTATTATGATTTGTGTAATGTGATCAGTCACAAACGCAGATTAGGAGAGCTGACCAATAAGCACAATGTGCCCCTCGTAGGGCACGCCTGTGCTATGGTCACCATCAACTGCTGTTGTTGTAAAACAGCGGCTCCACCACAGAGGCAGTCCGTGTTTCAGCGACTACAATCTACGGTACCTATCCGACGTCGCCTCGAAAAGAAAGTACCAATTGAAGACAAAATGGAGCCCAAGATTGCTTCCTGTCATGTTATCTACAATTCCCACTCATCTGTGAGAAAGACAACTACCAACTCCTCAGCCTCTGCATCCAAGACTCAGTCGAGGAAGAGCAAAATAGTGGTTTTGTCCCCAGGGGTGTACGAACGCACCCGAGCAAGGAATCAAGGCCCTGGCAGAAGCAACAGCCAGGGGTAGTCAATCCTCAGACAACCCTCCCCTCGAAGACAAAGAAGCGCTTCAACAAACCGACCATGACGTAGCTGGGGTAGCCAACACGAGGCCTCAGAAGAAGAAACCCCTCCACAGGAAAGCGAGGTCCAATGTGAAGCCTCGACCGATCCATCCACTTCCACCCATGTCATGACAACTTACATGGCAGAGGGTGGTGATGAAGGAGAATCAGATGCTCCAGTGCTGGACATCTTACAGCGCATCGACACCCTTGAGGGGAGTCTCAAAACCCTCTCTACCTCCATGCAGATCCTGACCCAGGCATTGTTCGACATTTGAACCACTCTGGCAAAGGCACCTGTCTCCACCAGCCCCGATCCAGGGGTCAACGGAGAATCAAGTATACCCCGTCAACGGGTATCTTCAGGGGCAGAGCACCACGCTGCACCGCGAACGTCAGCTCCCTCCAATATCCAACTTCATGCCGTACCGCCTTCACCTGCTCCCAACTCGACAAAAGACTTGATCGAGATAGTCAGAGACCTACGTGAGCGTTTTGAGGCCCGAAGTAGACAGGAGGATCGCCAGAAGATGGGACTCCCGCAACCTTACCCCCTAAAATGGAACAAAGTGGTTTATTCTCCCAAGTATAAACCACAAACACTAACGCTATACGACGGAAAAGATTCTCCTCGCCGGTACCTGACCTACTTTCAGTCTCAGACATGGCATCTCCCAAAAGAAGATGCCTTACTCACGAGCCTGTTTGTCGAGGCTCTGAAGGGAGTCGCCTATGATTGGTACTGCAGTCTTCCTGACAACTCCATATCGTCCTTCGATGACTTGACATGCCTCTTCCTTGATCGGTTCTACGATAGAGGGAGGGACATGACCATGTCGTCTCTCATAGAAGTGCGACAAACTAAGAATGAGACCGTTCGAGTCTTCATCGAACATTTCTGACAAGCATGTCTAAGGTTGCCTCCGGGCATGCCAGAACACGCACTCATCGAAACATGCTGCATGAACATGCTCCCTGCAATCAAGCTCTGGCTCAACTCCACTCCCCCGCCTGATTGGAGCGCATTGATCATCGAAGTCGAAGCTGCTGAAAAGAAGGCACGTAATGCCTGCCTTCTGGGGGTTAACTTCCCCACCTTCGACGACAAAGGGAAATGGCATGCGACCAGCAGTAACAGTCACAAAGCAAAGGGGAAGCAGGAGTTGATTGTCAACGTGTCTAACAGCATGCAAGGTCCTGCCCAGAGGCCTCCTACCGCACCACGACCGAAGATGGTCTACTTCTTCCACGATGAGGATACCTTACAGCCCTTCGAGATGCTGAAGCAGGGCGACAAAATCAAGTTGCCTGATCCCAAACATCTTGACGAAGTAGGCAGAGTCGACGACCCGAGGTATTGTCACTACCATCGGTTTGTTGGACATCCAACTAAAGACTGCTACATCCTCAAAGACTACGTACAGCGCATGATCAATACGAACGTCATCTCAGTCGACTACGAGGAGAAGACAGTCTCGACCAACATGGTGTCGCTCCAGTTCGGAACCTTATCGCCTACCACAGCTCAAGATGGCATCGTTCCTATCCCAAAGGCGATAATGGAAGTAGTCAACCTTCCACCAACCCACGACAATGTGGTGGGCTCACACCACTCACATCATCCAAAGGAGAGATCATGTGGGTTCACCCGGACCTCGTTCCTGAGCTGACTCAACCGGGGGTACCCTCTACCTCTAAAAGCAAAGACAAGAAGACCAAGTTTTGTCGAATGGTGACTTCCTCCCTTGAGGAAGCACTGCCCGTAAAAATGCGTTCATAGCAGAACGCCCAGCCAGAGGAGGCTCCGTCCGAAGTGACGCCTCCTATCATCACCACAGCTGTCCAAGGAGAAGGTTCATCCCAACCTCCTACAGTTGATAAACAAAAGCAGAAGGAAGCCCGCTTCGACATGCCTCTTCGAAAAGGCAACGCTCCGGGGTTAGCCAAGCCTCACAACTTCGACATACTGGCACAACTGGCCAGTACTCCAGCACGACTTTCCCTATTCGAGCTCCTCCGCTTATTCAAATATATTCGGGAGGCTCTCTGTGAAGCCCTGAAGGACGCTGAGTCTTTCATCAGTCAGGTTAAGCAGCCTGACGATGGTCCTACAGCATGTCCGTACTGCCATAATATGAGGGAAATCATCCCCACATCACATTCACTCAACAGGATATGCTGCTCAAGAACAGCAGGCACAACAGACCCCTGTATTACACAGGGTATGTCGGCACCTTCAAGGTGGATCAAATGCAGATCGACCCTGGGTCTTCTCTCAGCATCATCCCCTGAACTCTACTTCTGACATTGGGGATCTCGATGCATCGCCTGACAGTGTCTTATACTACTATCAGTGGCTTCAACGCCAGTAAAAGTGAGCCGCTGGGGAAGATCTGCTTGAAGTATCACATCGACGATCTCCAGACTGAGGTGAATTGCTATGTTGTGGATGCAGACGTCAACTATAACATCCTGTTGGGATGGATGTGGATACATGAATACATGGTAGTGCCATCCACTCTCCATCAATGTATGGAATACGTATCCACTAGCGGCATCATTCGAACAGAGTTTGTTGATGTCGATCCCTTCAGAGGGATTGAAGCCTTCTTTACCGACGCTGATCTGTACAAATAAATTCATCTCGAAGATGAAGCCAATGACGCTGATGACGAAGCAAAAGCTGAGGTCGAAGCTGACTCAGAGGCGAACATGATAATCAACGCTCCCTTAAAAGTGTGACTCAAATGGAGGCCACCTCAAACATCGTCCCATATGGAAGTCAAACTTCGCGTGAAGGTGCCAGCTTCTCCGGGAAGGACATCTAATAAAGCTCTATTGAAGAGACGCCTCAAAGGCAAGCCCCCTCAAGTGGCGGCTCCTCTCGTAGCCAAGCTACGGGGAAAGGCTTCAGCTCTCGACACACCAACTGAGGCTCCCCTCAAGGTACGGCTCAAAGGCAGACCTCCTCAGTTGTCGACACCCGTCAGGCCACAAGAGAAGACCTCGGCATCCTTCTCCGCACAGTCCCAGGAGACAGCACGGGACAAGCTCCCAAAAAACCCCCCTGAACCCCAAGGCTGCTCCAGTTCTCACCGATGAAGAACTTGGAGAATACATATCGGCTAATATCGATGCCCCATCCCTCAATCATGTAATACCTCGGGACAAGATCCCGTATTTTATCAATAATAGAGTATCTTTCAATTATTCTAGTCTTCCACATTGGAATATCATGTACACTCTGGATAATGCTCTACAGTCGTTGCAAACACAAATAACGATCATATAAATCAAGTCGTCCTATACCAAGGAGTCTGTTACATAGTCCCGCCTCGGAACAAGGACGAGAAGCCTATTATCTTTGGCAAAGTCGAGCGTCACAAGACCTTCCACCGACAGAGCCAGAACCCGACACCGACAGAATACAAACCTACCGGTACAATGATCGACACAAATATCTCATCCAAAAGATGGGTTACAACTTGATGAGCGACCAAGGTCTGAACTACGGCAAAGGTTGACGCCTTCTCCTACAACTTCCAGTGCCAAAAGGGAAGCCGCAAGACTACTATCACCGTACCCGATGGGGGGTAGGCTACATCATGCCTCCAATAACTCTAGAAGAATCAAAAGCAGAGGATGTCATACATTCTCACTCATCTGAAACTTCAACTTGGGACTCCGACAACAGCATCGGTTCAGTCTTCAAGAAGGTGCTGTCAACCAACATGACATCCGTATATCCTTCAGAAGATAAAGACAACGATCAAACAGGAGAGTTCTTCAAAGAAGAACCCTAGGCTCAACGTCTAGGCGCACAATGAGAGCCTCTCTTTGAATTACGAGAACCCCCTACCGAAGACGAAGTCGAGCAGATCGACCTTGGGGATGGATCTTCATCCAAACCCATCTTTATCAGCAAGAGTTTGATGGGGAAGGCCGAGAATCCTTGATCTATCTGGTCAAAGAATATATCGACGTCTTCGCTTGGAGCTACGAAGACATGCCGGGACTCGACCCACAAGTCGAGATGCACAAGCTTAACATCTTCCCAGACGCTAAGCCCGTTAAGCAGAAACAGCGACACTTCCATCCTAACATCATGGACGCCATTGACAAAGAGATCGACAAGCTCCTGGACAGCGGGTTCATTCGTGAAGAACAACCCCGACTGGCTAGCCAACATCGTCCCTGTCACCAAGAAGAATGGGAAAATTTGAGTCTGTATCGATTTTCGGGACCTCAACTCTGTATACCCAAAGGATGAGTTCCCACGCCCGTTCACCGACGTAATGATCGACAACACATGTGGCTTCGAGTGTATGTCCTTCATGGACGGCTATTCAGGCTATAATCAGATCAAGATGTTCCCAGACGACGAGAAACACACGTCGTTCAGAACTCCAAAGGGGGTTTACTGCTACACAGTAATGCCCTTTGGTTTGAAGAATGCAGGTGCCACATACCAACGAGCTATGAGCACCATCTTCTGTCAACATCTTCGTAAGATAGTCGAGTGCTATGTTGATGATATCGCCATCAAGAGCGGTCTTAGGGGCGATCACCTACTGTAGGAGCGTAAAAAGTGCTTCACAGAATGAGTCAAAGTGATAGATCATTCCACTCAAATTGATCTACTTTACTCCGCAGAGAGGCTAAATACTTTACGCCCAAGACAAGGCTAATCGCTTTACGCCTAAAGCAGCCAGGGTCAAGACAATGATTTTACACCTATGGCAGGCTAACTACTTTTTACGCTGGACAAAGCTGTCAAGTCTTACATTTAATGCAAAGTCTGACATGAAGATATTAATGATGGCATATACCACAGAATTCAAAAGAATTTGTTTTACACAGAGACCAATGTTGTCGTTTAGTATGTGGACTGAGCTACTTTACGCTCATAGTGTGACTTCTTTTACGCATGGAGACTATACGAGCTTTTACGCTCAAAAGTTGACGTGTGCGTAAAGTCTATTTGAGCTACTTTTACGCTCAAGGTTATTTAACAACCACTTTACGCGAGAAGTCTTATTTTCCATAAATAAATTCACTTTATTTATTTTGTATCTGAGAAAATTACAACTGTAGGAATCTAATCTAGAAGACGATTACTTTATCCCTTGGACGATGCGATGAAGAAAACTCGAACTTCGAAAAACTTGGACAGCAACTGGGCAATCTCTCTGTTCTCTCTGAAATTGACTGTAGTCTCTGATGAAGATGAAGAAACTCTCTTTTATAGAGTTCAGGATAACTGTCCTTAAGCATATGCTCAGGTAGTTACTTGACGTGTGCATAACTGCAGGGACGCGTGGCAAATTCTGATGGAGACACATTAGCATGCGGTTGAAAGTAGTAGAGCATATTCCGGAGAGATTGATGGCATGAATGCTACGTTGCATAACTTCTGAAGAAGTGGATAACTGAGTGCAGGACACGTGAGAACGTGTGTTAACTGCACGTTGAAAATTATTCTGGACACAACTGCTGTGATACGCTGCCTTAGAGGAAGAGTCATACGCTAGCTTTTGAAGTCACATGTCTTGCTACACTGACTTGGACAGCGTAGAACCATATAAAGCTGATACGCTCACATTATTGACAGGGAGTCGTATGGAAACTATACGCTCACTTGTCAAGGAGTCGTATGGAATCCATATGCTCACTTGGTTGGGAAGGAGTCGTATGGGGTCCATACGCTCACTTAGTTGGAAGGAGTCGTATGAGATCCATACGCTCACTTAGTTGGAAGGAGTCGTATGGGGTCCATATGCTTACTTAATTGGGAAGGAGTCGTATGAGATCCATACGCTCACTTAATTGGGAAGGAGTCGTATGTTTGAATAAGTAGACACGTGGCATGTTTGAATAAGTAGACACGTGGCCATCATCAATCTTCTTTGATACGCCATATCTTCCAATAACTGACAAAATCTTCTCGAGCGTCGTGACTGCGGATATGATGGCTGACAGACTGTCAAAACTGACAGTAATGATGGCTTTTACATTTATGAGAGATGCTGAGCTGTCCTCGTAAAAGACAAAACTGACTCTTCGAAATCCTATACGACGGCTAGTCTTCATTGGACAGCTGTCTTTGCACGAAAGACGAAGTGTCAGATTTATCCTTTATTAAATACATGCTGTGCTGTCATCTCAAAAAATAATAAAATATTTACTGAGCGTACGGCCTTTAGATGAGCGTATGGCCTTGACTGAGCGTATGGCCTTGAGCGTATGGCTTGGACTGAGCGTATGGCTTTGAGCGTATGACTTGGACTGAGTCTTATGTCAGCGTGTCATAATTTTCACACCCTACAAGACCCCCTTCAAAGTTTTCGAACTTTATGAATTTCAAAAGTTCGAAATTACTTTGAACTTTAAAGTGAGAATAAGTCCTGACACGCTGGCATGAGTTTGTTATCTTCCTCAATATCAGTGCAAATCTTTAGGGATTTTGTTTAAAGAATATCCGCCGTTTGAACTTCTTCCTTTCTTCTATAAATAGGTCTTCCAAAACCTATTTTATTTCTTTACCACAGCTTTTGCTTTCGAGAGAGAAAAGTGCTTTCAGAAACTCAAAACCCTTCTTTCCCCTTCCTTCATCTTCGACTCAACCTCCATTAATGGCGCCCAAAGCTGATGCTTCTGCGAAAGGAAAGGGGAAAGCCCCTGAGGAGTCGTCTCATCCTGCCATCGACACTGCCACCACCAAGAAGACGGCCAGTCAGCGTATTTCACGCAGTGAACGGCCATTGAAACCTCTTTATGGTAAGGACGAAGATGATGAACAAATAACTATTCCCTTTTTAGGGCTCTAGTTAGAACAAAACTCAGAAACGTATCCCTCTTTAGGGTCAATACGTCAGCAATACGCTTCCTCTTTAGGGTTTAGCGTATTGCATGTTTTTCGTTTTTACGAAGAATATGTTTGGAGCGTATATCTGTAAGATACGCGTATTTTTGATAGAGATATCAAAATAACCTATCTTAAAAGAATATGCTATGGCAAATTGTCTCATTAAAATACGCTAACTCCTGTGTTAGCGTAATTTTTGATGATCATCTTGTCAATCATACGCTGATACGCTCAACTGATCATAAACTGAACTTTTAAAATCATTCACTTAAGATAAACTGAGCATATACTGAACCTTGAGTCTGCCATACGCTTGAGGAAAACTGAGCGTATGCTGAACCTTGAGTCTACCCTACGCTTAAGGAAACTGAGCGTATGCTGACCTTGAGTCTGCCATAGGCTTAAGGAAACTGAGCATATGCTGAACCTTGAGTCTGCCATACGCTTAGTAAAAATTGAGCGTAAGTTGAACTGTACGCTTAGTAAAACTGAGCGTATGTTGAGCTATACGCTTAGTAAAACTGAGCGTATATTGAGCTGTACGCTTAGTAAAAACTGTGCGTATGTTGAGCTTTATCCTCTCTTGACGTTGAAGATTTCTAATACTTTATTCTTCATTTGTAGTGGATATTCTAGCTCAGGAGGCAGAATTTGAAGGAAGTGTAGGAAATAACTATAGAAGTGATCTATCACATGTTCGTTTTCCCCAATTCGACGGACCTTCTACAAGAATAGCTCTTTTGACAAATCAGGAAGATGATACTTTGCTGAACTTGATGAGTGGACTGCCGTTACAGAGTGTGGATGGTGTTACCCATTTGAAGCCAGCATTCCTTTTTGGAGATGCTATTGACATGAACTTCCCAGCCTGCTCTGGACAAAGTAGCATATTCTTATCATAGGGATGGTAATGTGAATCAGCCCATGTATCTAACTGGCTTGACAAAAAGCATCAATATAGCTCGTTTATTCCACTCGGGTCAACAAAGACTAGATGAAGTGGGATATCACTCCATCCCTGACAAGCAAAGGCTGGGTGGATCGGATATCGTCAAGGAAGATTCCGCAGTGGTACCGAACCACATGTCACATCTCTGCGAGGACTGCTACCTGCCACCATCCCTCCTGAGGACTCGGCACTGCTGAAGCCAGTCAGAGTCCCAATTTTTGCAAACGAATTTGCTCAACTGAAAAATGCCATATACCCAAAACAGTCTATGAGACTTACCGGCCTGGTGAACCCGGAAAATACTAGATGGACTGCTCTAGTGAGATAGATTCTGCAGAACTTTGGTACACAGTTAAAGGCGATAGGCCTATATGATGCCATTAAGTGTACTGCTTATGGTTTTAAGCCAAACCCGGATCTGTTCTTGGCGTTAGCGGAGAGATATAACTATCGTACTGGCACCTTCATGACCCCAAGGGGCGAGATGGGATTCGCCCTTCATGAAATGGCATATATTTCTCAGCTACCAACAGCAGATTTACCATATGAAGAGTATATCCCTTTTGTTGATGAAATGAATAAGATTTCTGAAGCCAACCCACTGATTCTTCATGTCTTTGAAGAATTGATGTGCCATTACAGTATATGTAAGGCAGTTTATAAGGACAAGGGTGGAGAAGGAGGACTCCAACTGTACTCTTCCAAATGGATGGCCTATTTATTTCAAGGCCGTACTGATGAAGTTCAAAAGAAGAAGAAATCTGAGCAGTATGTCGGTAAGTTAAACCTTTGAAGTCAAGCCGAGATTAACAGATTAATCCGGGAGACAAATCATGACGACATTATCGTCGAAGAAGATGTAGATACCTATAAAGCCGGATGATAGGTTAGAGACCTATATTAAGTAGGGTGGCCGAGAATTATCTGCTGAAGGTCATCTGGCCGGTTTTATATCTCTCTGGCTAAGAAAGTTTGTAGTACCTTGGCACCCTGTTCAGCAGACAGGATGCACAGAGGAGTTGTCTTCGCAGCAGTCCGTCTGGTTTTTGGGTATAAGATGGATTTACTGACAGCAATGACCTGTCCGTCTGAATGCTGGATAAGGGCATACACAGACAGAATGTTCGAATTGGCAAGGAAGAGCCTTACATCCTTTCCTCGGGTAGAAATGCCCTTTACTATTTATTTGGATGGCTGCTTCTGCATTTCGAATCTCTTATGAGTGCTGGGATGGCTAGACCAGATGATACCTTTCTGGAAAGGTACAAGCACATACCGAAGATGGAGATATGACTACTTTGACCGATTGCAGAACTATATTAAACAGGGGAGAACTATGGAGCTTCACTTGTGTTCCTCCACCTGTTGGTTATGAGAGCATGCCTGGGAGATTGATTGACGGCGTTGGTGCTAATGAGTTGGATGATATCCAACATGAATGGCTAAAGAGAATCAGGCCATCTCATTTAATCTGCCGCCGTGACAACATCACTTATCTAGAGCCATATCTCCCGAGCAGATTTGCTCGGCAATTTGGTTACGATCAGTTGCATGTAGGCAATGCAACGACGTGTTTTGGTTATCAAGGAGGGTTGATTGATGGTGCCAGAGCTTGGCTATATTACATTGCCAAAGGTACAGGGGCTACCTTTTCTATGCCAGATCCGGTCAGCTATCGGAGAGGAGCTAGAATATTGGCGTCCTATGCCAGATTCTATGTATCAGCTAATACTTTTGATGAAAAATTTAGCATCTTAGGCAGAAGCTTTATTCATGTTGAAAAGAAATCAACCAAATCAGCCTTGCCTAGAGATTGTCATGACAAGAAGATCCTCTGGCCACTGATGAAGTTGATGATGATGTTTTGGAGACTTTCTTCTCTGATGACCTTCATCAACCATTGCATGTACCCATCGGGAGTGCTGAAGAAAGTATATCTGCTGATAATACCCCGAAGAGGAAGCGAGGTAAAAGTGCTGCTGGTCCTGCTGCAAAAAGAGCTACTCGAGCAGAGACTCGAAGTCGTGGAGGAATTACTATCCCAGGGAATTCTCCTGTGTCTAATCGAGTCAGAGATGTTGATGAAGCAGGTAGTGATCCAATAGACCATTATCCTACTGTTCCATTAACTAAAAGAATAGGAAGGAAAGTGATAGTTTCAAAAACTAAATCCGTGATTTGTCTGGATGCAGAGAGTCCTACCGATCGTGCTATGCGATTGGCTTCAGAAAAACAAGCTGCATTTGATTTTTCTGTAAAGACAGAACCTGTTGAAGAAGAGATTCCTGAACCTGCTGGGTCTTCCATGCCTTCAGATATAGGCTTAGTTCCACAAATGGCCGATGATGCGCAGGAAATTAGTCAGCCTGCGGTAGAGGCCGAGCATCAGACTGAAACGGCTAATGACTTACTGATTTCGGGAGAATCAGTGAAGGAAGCCACTCCTCTCAATCCAATTGTTGAAGCTTCAGAGAGCGAACAAGTTGACTATGAACCGTCGTCTCATTCTTCTGGAGAAGAAGACATGGAGATAGACGATGAATCACCGTCTAAAACACCAATTGATGCACTGAAGACCATTGGTCAACACTCAGGGTTGACACCAGAGCCGGAAAGGCATATAGAAGTTCAAGTTCCGAGTACTTCTGGGGCGGGAAGCAGTGAAATAAATCCCGTGTCAGAAAGTACTCTGAACAGACTAAGAGCCGGGCTGAATGATCCGAAGGAAACTGAATATGAACCAGCTCCAGGTAATATTTTATTCATCAAAATTTTGTCTTGTCTCTGCTTTATTGTCTTTTGATTTGATCATGCTTCTTTGATTCCTAACAGCTGTAGGAACTGCACCGGCTATGAGTTCTACTCAAGCCCCACTTGTTCAAACTGATGTGGGTGAGGGGAGTTCACATCTGCCGAGTTCTCCAAAGCTACTAACTTTCAGCTCCAAGAATAGAGGCTCCTCCTGCTCCTTCCCCTATTATTGCAGCGACTCCCGGTTTTGATACAGGGATAGCAAAGATCATGGGGATGTATTCAGATATTATTTATTCGTATCTGGATACATTCTCAAGACGACTTATGAAGGATGAGACTATGCCCTTTTCGAGTCTTCGAGAAGCGACTAGTTTTCCACTTTCAGCTTTGAGACAAGCTGGTTATGAGGCTCAATGTGTCTTCTTTGAACATCTCCTGAGTGAATTAGAAGCAAACATCCATAAATATTGGGAGATTAAAAAGGAGGACATTAATTCTCTGACTGCAGCTGAGATTGCTCAATTGGAGAATGAAGCTCAAGCTCAGCACATTGCTCTGACAGAATTCCTCGCTCAGTCTTCCAAAGAGCTAATGGCGAAAGACGAAGAAATAATAAGTACTCGTCAGAATATGGAACGCCTAGAGAAAGATGAAGCGTCAAAAGCTGAAGAGCTTAGAAAGTTGAGGGAAGAGCTAGCTCGTATTCAGGAGCAAATTGCCTCTGTGGAAAAGAACAATCAAGATTGCTACTGATCGTAAATCTGCAAGCTGAACGCTGTCAAGTTTTACAGCAGGAGCGAGAATTGATGCAAACCAATCAGATTGAAGAGACCAATCGCCGTAGCTCTATTATTGTAGAATATGACCAACGGATGATTGGAGCTGAAACAGCAGAGCGAATCAAGAAAGCTCATGAAGAAAAGATGAATAATGTAATCGTTCGTATTCAGGAGATCATTACTCCTCCTAAATAGTTCTTTTACATTTATCATGTATTGAAGTTTTGATACCCATTTGTAATCATTGTTCTGATTTTGATTGAAATGAATATCTTGGCTTGATTTCAATTCTGTGGATGATATTTTTGTAGAAAACATGTTCAGAGGTAAATAATACATGACATATTTCAATAGAATAGAATATACAAATAAACTTTGTAACTCTATCATGATACTAAACCAAAGATATTTTAGTTTAATACTGATTAGAGAAAACAGAATTCAGATATAAAGATATCTTTAGATTCTATTTTCCATGATCTTTGGACTCGGAAATCAAAAGACGAGATATCATTTTCAGAGAATAGAAAATATGATACATACTGAGATAGAAAATTCAGAGGTAATATGGACATGATTTTCTATTCAAGATCTTTATTAAAACCACTGGGGATCTAATAAAACAAAATATCAAATTCTCTGGGAAGATGATACATGGTGGAATATCAGTTTCCTCTGGGGATAACGATATCGAGATAACTTTTGTAAAGAAGAATTAACTTTGATTTATATTTGCTGGGGAATGATGAAAATATTATACATAATATTTCTTTAAGAATTTGCCATTGATAGGCATCATCATGACTTTCCCATCCATAGAGGCAAGCTGGTATGCTCCGTTAGAGAAGACTTTGTTTACTACGAATGGGCCTTCCCATTTGCGTCAAATTTGCCTTTGCTCATATGTGTCATGGTCATAGGACGTCTGACAGTAAGGACCAGTTCTCCCTTCTGATATGCTCTGACTTTGACTTTCCGGTTAAAAGCCTTTTGAGATTCGGGCCTGATACAGCTCGATATTTTGTTGAGCATACAATCGTTTTTCATCTAGAGCTTCCAATTCTTGAAGTCGAAGACGATCATTGTTTTCTGTTGTAAGTTCATTGGAGATTGCAATTCTCAGAGAAGGAATCTGGATCTCAAGGGGAAGAACAGCTTCACACCCATATACCTAAAGAGAAAGGCGTACATCCGGTCGCATTGCGAACTGTGGTGCGGTAGGCCCATAAACATTCACCAAGCTTCTCACTCCAGTTGCGTTTGTTGGAAGAAACAAATTTTTTTCAAGAGTTTGATGATTGTTTTATTGAAAGCTTCTGCCAATCCATTAGCTGCTGGATTATATGCTGTAGAAGCTAAATTATTAATCCGATGATCGTCGCAGAATCGAGTAAATTTCTGACTGACGAACTGCGGTCCGTTATCATGGATAATACGTCGAGGAACACCAAATCGATAGATAACATGATGTTTGATGAAGTTGATAACACTAGAAGTTTTAACTTCAGATAACGGGATTGCTTCAGCCCATTTGGAAAAGTAATCGGTTATTGCTAGAATAAACCGATGTCCTCTTGATGATGGTGGATTGATGGGACCAATGACGTCCATGCCCTAAGCTTCAAAGGGCCATGATGCCGCTGTTGGGTGTAAGAACTCTGACGGTTGATGAATAAAGTCTGCATAAATTTAACAGGCTTTATATTTCCGAGCATATTGAATAGCGTCAGCCACCATCGTGGGCCAATAATAACCCATACGTCGGATACGATCTTGAAGTTTAGGACCTGGTTGATGAGCTCCGCAAACACCATCATGTGCTTCATGGATTATCTGTTGTGCTTCTTCACCAGCAATGCATCGGAGGAGAAGACCGTCGTAAGACCGACGATATAATGTCTTCGCCGTATGATTATAATAGAATCTGAGAGATCGACGCCGGATAGACGCTGCTTCACTCGGATTATCAGGAAGTATGTCATACAAAACAAAGTCTAGAAACGGGCGTCTCCAGTCTTCAGTTATGGCTTCTGTTTCATTAGAAAAGACATATTCCATAGTAGAATCAGAAGAAGACGAGGACATTTTGTCAAACTTTAATCCAGCATCAAGGTTGAGAGAATTTTTGTCTGGTTTATAGGAAAAAGCCAAGGCCAAATTATTCTCAACACAGAATAGTTCTCGGTTATAAACCACTATTACTTGCTGACGTCTGATTGGTATAGCTAATACAGCAACAAGATTAGCTAAAGCATCAGCTTCTGCATTATAGGCTCGTCGAACATGTTCAATAAAGAAACCTTCAAAAGATGAGGCTATAGAGAGTGCTGTTCGATGATAAGGTATCAAATCCTGATGACGAACTTCATACGTTCCTCTGATCTGATTGATGATAAGCTTGGAGTCTCCATAAACTTCTAAATATTGAATATCTAGATATTTAGCAAGTTGAAGGCCGATGAGCAATGCATTGTATTTGGCTACATTGTTTGAACATGATTGATCCAGAGAATAAGCCCTCTAAATAGTTAGACCTTCTGGGGATACAAGAACAATCCCAACTCCAGCGACAATATCGTCGTTAGGACCTATTCTAGATGCTCCATCAAAGAATAGACGCCAGGTAGGAATTTCTTCAGAAATCAGATTTGAATCCAAGACTTCATCTGGGATCTCATCATATAATTTAGAATCTTCTGGAATCGCATGAGTAGCCAGAAAATCAGCAAGAGCCTGTCCTTTAACTGACTTCTGAGGAATATAATGCATATCGTATTGAGCTAACAAGATTCCCCAATTAGCTAGTCTGGAGTTGAGAATACCAGGTTTCTTCATCATAATCCTGATGGGATTCACTCTGGAAATGACGTGAATCGTTTGACCGATAATATAATATCGCATTTTCTGAACAGCAAACATTAATGCTAAGCATTCTTTCTCGATTGGAGAATAACGCGGTTCAGCACCTGTCATTGTGCGACTGAGATAATAAATAGCCTGTTCATGGCCATCTTTATTTTTCTGGGCAAGTAATGCACCAAGAGAATGATCCATAGCTCGAACATATAGAAGGAATGGTATTCCCGAGACGGGAGGTACCAAAACTGGAGGGTTCATGAGATACTGTTTAATATCGTCAAATGCTTTTTGACATTCTTCGTTCCAAACGAAAGATACACCTTTCTTCAGAAGTTTGTTGAATGGTCTGCAGCGTCCTGATAAGTTGGAAATGAATCTCCTGATATAAGCAATTCTTCCTTGAAATCCTCGTAGCTCTTTTAAGGTGCGTGAAGGACGCATCTCTTGAATGGCTTTGATCTTCTTGGGATCCACGTGTATACCTTTAGCGGTAATGACAAAGCCGAGAAATTTACCACTAGAGACGCCCAGGAAGGACTTAGTAGGGTTCATTTTAAGTTGATGCTGACGCATTAAATCAAAGATAGTCTTCAAATCTTGGATATGATCCTCCTTTTGTCGACTTTTGACTGCAATATCATCAACATAGCATTTGACTATTTTTCGGAGATGTTCGCAGAATATAGTACTCATTGCTCGCTGATATGTTGCCCCTGCATTCTTGAGACCAAACGGCATCACTGTATAACAGTATGTACCGATCGGCGTTCTGAAGGAAGTGTGTTTTTCATCATCTGGAAACATTTTGATCTGGTTGTATCCTGAATACCCATCCATAAATGACATTCGTTCGAAACCACATGTATTGTCGATCATGACATCTGTAATTGGAAGAGGAAACTCATCTTTAGGACAAGCCGTATTGAGATCACGAAAGTCTATACAGACCCGGATCTTGCCAGTCTTTTTAAGGACATGAACGATGTTAGCCACCCATTCAGGATGTTGTTCATCTCGAATAAATCCAGAAGCCATAAGCTTATTGACTTCAACTTCAATTGCATCCATGATGTCCGGACGAAATCGTCGCTGTTGTTGTTTGACCGGTTTAGTATTTGGCATGATATTAAGTTTGTACATTGCAATCTTTGGATCTAGTCCTGGCATATCCTCATAACTCCAGGCAAAGACATCGATATAATCACGAATAAGTTTAATCATATCTTGTTTATCTGTTTCTGAAAGACTTTTACTGATGAATATTGGTTTATGAGACCCTTCTTCACCAACATCAATTTGGATCAGTTTATCTTCAGTAGGAGGTTCCCTCTGCTCGAACCTGAATTCCCATTGATTATCTAATCTTTGAGCCCATTGTTCCGATTCGAGTGATATTTCAAAATCATCTTCATCTTCATCATTTTCTTGCGGGCCACCAACGGAGACCATATTGATGGATAAAATAGAGCGATGGAGATCGCCAATACTCGTGTCAGAATCCCAAGAGAGAGAATCAGAAGACTCAGATCGTTCGTCTTCATCGGATTTTGAATCTTCATGGACGATGTTGATAAAGAAGGTAGGAGCAATGTAACCTAACCCACATTTTGTCCTTCCGTATTTTAATGGAGGAATTCGAACAGGCATTCTTCTTCCTTTTCCATTATTGAGACTGGTTCTAAAGTCATAACCCATATTCTTGATAATATTTTTGGATTGCTGACTGTAGCGACGTAGTTGTAACCTTCCAGTATCGTCGTTTATGTCATCTTCTTCCAACTTAGGAGGATTCTGGGGTCCTTTATAAAAGAAGATTGGATTTTCTCCCTTCTTTCTAGCAGGGACCACGAAATATAATTTTTGTATGGATTCCAATGATACGTCTGTATGAAGAGTTTGAACAACCCCTATAGTTAGTGACTCTAAGTTATCTAGCAATTGTAAATAACTTTGTACATGATTACAGACATCAATATACTGCAAAGGAGATGCTTCATTAATATTAGATACTGTATTTACAACAGAAGGCAGAGCCTTATCAGACTTAGTCAAATTAATGACAAAAGGGGGAGAGGAAGAGCGATCAGAAGTTTTGTTTCGATTAAGATCGATAACAAAAGGCTCAGAAGAGGTGAGCTCCCTTGAAGAAGATCGTGGATAAGTCGTACGTCCATTGACTGGAATGACTAGAGTATCTGGTCTAGCCTGAGAAGGTAGAGGGGGGGTGGTACATCCACTGACAGGAATTATCAGTGTGCCTTGCGGAGCTTGGGAAGACAACACAGTAGTACGTCCACTGACAGGAATTATCAGTGAGCCTTGTGGAGCCTGGGCAGGTGATGAAGTAGTACGTCCACTGACAGGAATTATCAGTGAGCCTTCTTCAGATGATTTAACAGACTGCGGAGGAGTGATACGCCCTTTTATAGGAATAACAAAAGTGCCAACTTTTGCTGTCTCATCATCATTATCCATAGCTTGTAAGACTTTTGAGTATTCATCTTTGTACATGCGAGCGTCATTGAAGTAAGCTTCAACTCCTTTGAATGGATAGAGATCTGCAACCTCCTTTTGAACTTCTCCATTATCATCAATATATTTGAAGCACTGATGAAGAGTCGAAGGAACGACATTATGTTCATGCAAGAATGGTCTCCCCAATAGAGCATTGTATGAGCAACCATGATTGTCGATGATGTAAAAGGTAACTTTAGTGCGAAGATCGCCTATTTGAAATTTGAGGCGAATCTTGTCCAAAGGCTCGCTTTTTCCTTGATTGAATCCCAAGATGGTAGTGATAGTGCTGGAAAGACTATGCACAGGTATCTTCAGTGCATCTAGCATAGCTTTTGGCATAATACTGAGAGCAGATCCTGGATCAATCAGGAGACGATCAACCTTCATAGAATCAATATATCCTGTATGATATAAAGGACGGTCATGTCGATTATCCTCTAGCAGCATATCGTCCTGCGTAAAGGTAATGTTTGAAATAAATTCCAATACATTATGGCAATGAGAAACAGATTCTGTTTCCAACTTCTTGAGAAGAGTTAAGCAGGTTTCTGCTTGCAGCAGTGCTTCACTTAGAGTTTTTCGAGTCTCTTTAGAGAGGCGTAACAGCTCGAAGATTGATAATTTAGCTGGTGTATTGGCTAGTTGAGCCAATATATCAAAATTATAAGGCTTTTCAAGTCCTGTAGGAGATGACTTCTTCAATGGTTTGTCGAAGCGGACTTGTTGTTTGCCTTTGTCAGCTGCTGTTGGTTTAGAAGGAACTGTCTCGACAGGAACATTTAAAGGCTCTTCAGTAGAGACTGGTGTTGGAGCTGTAACCGGAAGGACATCAGAAGTTTCTTCAGGAATTTCAGCATAATCTTTCAGATATATTTTTCCTGACCGAGTTCCAGCATGAACTTCAACTTCAGATTCTGGTTCAGGGTCTATGGAAACCATGTTGCAATTCTTTATCTTGCTCTTGGTTCTTTTATGTTTGATGAGAGCTTCATTCCAGAAACCAAGGCCAACACGAGATTGATTATGCCTCATAGTGATGGCTAAAGGTGCTCGGAGTCCCTTGCCTGAGTTCAAACCAGGAGCAGTGGCTAGATCATAACCCATCTTTGCCATCAATTCACGAGATTGTGAACTGTATAGATGAAAAGCAGGCTTGTACCTATCTTCAAATTGAGGTACAGATTTTATCTCCGTAGGGAGTGAATTTCCTGCCAAGATGAAAGTAGAGGTTAGGTAAAAATCGGGTGTGAAACTAGAAGTCACATTGCATGACTTAGTCTTTCCGAGCTTCTTTTTAGATAATGGAGTCTTCCGAGAAGAAGAGGAAGATGTCTCAAACTCCGTCATTAAATTCGGGTGAATCCACATGATCTCTCCCTTCTTAGTTGTGACAGGAACAAGTCCGTCATTCTGCGCTGGTAGGATGTTTACAACTTCGAGAGTTGCTTTGGGGATAGGAACAATCCCACTTTCTACCATTAAGGGAGGGAAGTCACTGAACTGCATTGAAATTACATTTGCTGTGACTGTTTTGTCTTTGGGTGTTAGTGTCACAGCTCCTGATTTAATCATCTCTTGAATCTTCCCTTTTAATACATAGCAAGACCGGATTGTATGACTCAGCATTCTATGATATGGACAATATTTTGGATGATCTGTCTTATTGGCTTCATCAGGCTTTTTAATTTCTGGCAATTGAATCTTATTACCTTTGAGCAAGCATTCAAAGATACCCTGAACATCGTCATCGTCGAAAGAATATTCTTCCTTCGGTCGAGGAGGTCTCTGTTGTTGATTTGTTGGAGCTGGAGTAGCTTGGGTAGTCTTTACCTCTTGACTACTGCTTTGGAGATTGACTTCAAGAGCTTCTTTCCCTTTGCGATTGTTGGGTCGAGTACTATTGCTAGTACTCTGATTTGATTCCTTGGGAGCCATTTGTACCCCCAGACCCTTGAAGGTCTCAGCACTGACCTCGGCAGCCTTGGCACTGACAATAAAAGAAGGCCAATCTTGGAACTGAGTGGAACCTGTCCACATGCTGATAATTGGTAAGAGATTCGACTTGCAAGTGTCGATAGTAATAGCATCGGGAGTTCCGAGAGGCATTTTGAGGGCTTCTCTTCTGAATCTTTCAATGAAGTCCTCGGTAGTTTCGTTATTTTTCTGTTTAATTCTTATGAGGGCTGACATGGTCATGTCATTAAGCCCTTCATAGAACCGTTCAAGAACATTTGCTTGAAACCGACAAATGAAGTAATGCACCCATCAGGGAGACTTCTATACCATTCATAAGCCGTTCCTTTGAGACACTCAACAAACACCCGAGTAAGGAGGGCGTCACTTGGTTGCAGTTGATCAGTCATTACTTCAAAGTGATTAATGAACTGACTTGGGGAGGTTGTCCCATCAAAGAAAGAGATGGTTGGAGGTTTGTATTTTGGTGGATACGATACCTGCTTCCATTCTATTGGATAAGGTTGCTTGATACCTAACCTTTGCAAACCATCTTTCTGTTTAAATGCCTCGAATTGAGTTCGGAGATTCCTTAACTCTTCAGTAACAATTCCAGAAGATTGGGGAGTTGTAACTTATTGAATGTAATTGGGAGGAGGGACTGCAGCATATGTACCACCCCCAGCTCCAGACTGACTTGGAGTGGGTTGTACAGGAACATTAGATTGTACCCCCGGAATAGTAGAAGGTTCCGGGTTTGGAACAACAGGAGTATTTAATACAACTGGAGGGGCTGTATGTTGGACTTGCTGAGTTTGATGCTGAGCTTGCATAAGAGTGTGCATAGCATTCAATGTATCTACCATAGCTCGCAACTGTTGTTCTAAGGAAGAAATCCTTTGTTCATGAGCTTCGGTGCTAGTTGAAGGTTCATGATTGCCCTCTGCCATGTAAGTAGTAATCATTCAAGGAATATATGATGAAACAGTCTGTTCTGAATCTTCACTGTGTGAGTCGGTATCTTTCCCGAGACTATTTACGGGAGTCAATACTGGAAAATTGGATTCTCCAAGGAAGTCCTCTGTGATCTCCGGATTACCACTTGGATGAGAAGAAGAAGAGGCTCTGGCCAAGGCTCCGGTCCTGGATCGGGTGCCGAGATAAACACCATCTTCAGAGTCTGATATAGCATCAGACCGTATGCTACCCCCAATATTTCTGGAGGTCATATTGACAGAAGCATAAAGAGGTTCATCTTCATCCAACATTGGTTCATATTGAATCCGTTCGAAAACAGATTGTCTTTTTGGTGAACAACAACACTGAATCACAACTCGAGGTTGGAAGTTGCAACCATGCTTTTCATGGCAAATATGAGCAATATCATAGCCTGATGGAGTGTCAATTCTCCGTTTATTTTGTAAATACTCCCGGAGATCTGTAGGAACAGATTGGGAAGTACTTGAAGATAGTTTCTGTGTAGAAACTTGCCTTTTGTTCTTCTGTCTTCTCGGTTCTTGAGTGTATAAAGACTGATTAATTTGAGCCACATAGTTCTTGGCATATTCTGCATCAGGGTCTAATATACTTGTCTCAGTGGAATCGAGATGATTCTGATTAAGCTTGTCACGAAGATCCGTAGGAGATCTGACTTTGGTATCAGTCTTGGATACTTGTAATTTGCCTTTCTCAGATCGAGAAATTTGGAGAGAAGGAAGATGGGTATTATTCCGACTGGGAGTCGGTAATAATCCATCTTTGGAGGAATTAACCAAAAGGCGTTTTCCTTTGTTTGATCTAGTAAGAGTACTAGTCAAATTAACTCCAGAGGTAAAGACCTTAAGAGTAGAGGAGTTGACTAAAGAGTCTTTCTCCTTGATTGGCACAAGATGTGCAAGTTGAGGGGGAATCATTTGTATGTTCTGTGGAAGAGAACCCCCAGCTTGATTTGAGAAACAGTCAAAGGACTGTATCTGTTAGCATACGCTGACTTCAGTTTGGACTTCTGGTCATACGCTGCCTTTTTATTAGCATACGCTGGCTTTGGCTTAGCGTACGCTGCCTGATATTGGCTTTTGTACGCTGCCTTTGCCGTACGCTGCCCTTTAAATGCCATACGCTCAGAGTCATCAATGGCTAAAGAGCCGACTGCTGTCGTAAGAGTAGAGGGAGAAGGGACTTTGACATGTCCAGAGATGGTTTTCCTTGTACACGCTGACTTGGTTAAAGAACCAACTTTGTCAGCATGACTAGGAGAAGCCACTGTTGCCCGCGTTCAGAGAAGCCGAAGTGTGCTTAGTTGAAGTTGAAGACGTGTTCATGTCAGCGTGAGAAGTGACAGAAACGTCTCGGTCTGTTGAAGAAGACTTAGGGACATAGACAGAGCGTCCCTTCTTCTTGGCAGCAGGAAAAGCGGAGGAAGCAGTACGGCCCTCCTTCGCCTTGAGCATTTTTTCATAAGCAGATTGGTCGAATTGTACGACCATCGTCTTCTTCGTCGAGCCGATCGACGAAGTATCGCATTGAGTTTGTTGCTATCTCGTTGGAGGAGACAGCTTTCCCCAGCAGAGTCGCCAATTTGTTTTCCATAAATAAATTCACTTTATTTATTTTGTATCTGAGAAAATTACGACTGGAGGAATCTAATCTAGAAGACGATTACTTTATCCCTTGGACGATGCGATGAAGAAAACTCGAATTTCGAAGAACTTGGACAGCAATTGGGCAATCTCTCTGTTCTCTCTGAAATTGACTGTAGTCTCTGATGAAGATGAAGAAACTCTCTTTTATAGAGTTCAGGATAACTGTCCTTAAGCATACGCTCAGGTAGTTACTTGACGTGTGCATAACTGCAGGGACACGTGGCAAATTCTGATGGAGACACATTAGCGTGCGGTTGAAAGTAGTGGAGCATATTCCGGAGAGATTGATGGCATGAATGCCACGTTGCATAACTTCTGAAGAAGTGGATAACTGAGTGCAGGACACGTGAGAACGTGTGTTAACTGCACGTTGAAAATCATTCTGGACACAACTGCTGTGATATGCTGCCTTAGAGGAAGAGTCATACGCTAGCTTTTGAAGGCACATGTCTTGCATACACTGACTTGGACAGCGTAGAACCATATAAAGCTGATACGCTCACATTATTGACAGGGAGTCGTATGGAAACTATACGCTCACTTGTCAAGGAGTCGTATGGAATCCATACGCTCACTTGGTTGGGAAGGAGTCGTATGGGGTCCATACGCTTACTTAGTTGGAAGGAGTCGTATGAGATCCATACGCTCACTTAGTTGGAAGGAGTCGTATGGGGTCCATATGCTCACTTAATTGGGAAGGAGTCGTATGAGATCCATACGCTCACTTAATTGGGAAGGAGTCGTATGTTTGAATAAGTAGACACGTGGCATGTTTGAATAAGTAGACACGTGGCCATCATCAATCTTCTTTGATATGCCATATTTTCCAATAACTGACAAAATCTTCTCGAGCATCGTGACTGCGGATATGATGGCTGACAGACTGTCAAAACTGACAGTAATGATGGCTTTTACATTTATGAGAGATGATGAGCTGTCCTCGTAAAAGACAAAACTGACTCTTCGAAAACCTATACGACGGCTAGTCTTCATTGGACAGCTATCTTTGTACGAAAGGTGAAGTGTCAGATTCATCCTTTATTAAATACATGCTGTGCTGTCATCTCAGAAAATAATAAAATATTCACTGAGCGTACGGCCTTTAGATGAGCGTATGGCCTTGACTGAGCGTATGGCCTTGAGCGTATGGCTTGGACTGAGCGTATGGCTTTGAGCGTATGACTTGGACTGAGTCTTATGTCAGCGTATCATAATTTTCACACCCTACATCTATATCAGGGCTATTTTACGCCTAGTCTACTGCTTTACGCTCAGAGTACATTGGGGATGTTTTTACGTCCTATTTATCTGACCAGTTTGGAATGTAGTTTGCCTACATGGCTCTCATGCCACACATCTCGAAGAATGTGTGTACGTGCATCATATTCCTAATGAAATGATGGGACACGTGTCAACGTATACAGAGGATGAATTTGGTCATGGGTGGCAGTGTTGTTAGCGTAAAGATGGAACTTTTGCTGAGTTTTTATGCACAAGAGCCCAAGTCTATAAATAGACTTATTTTTCTCACATGACAGACAGAGGGAGACAGAGACAGGAGGAGAGAACAGAGAGACTAGAACTCAGAGATTTTTGATTCTCCAGAGCATTCTACTTCAACCTTTCTTTCAGAACAGAGTGAAGCAAAGCAGGAAAGCATTCAGCCTCGCCATCAGTGCCCAAGTACGTCGATACCTTTCTGGTGACTTAGTTCTTCCAATTGTTCAACTTTAAGCAGTGATCTTCATCATCGTATGGTCCAAGGAACAAAGTGATCATTTACAGATCAGACTTCCATAGCAATACTTTTCCAGAATCAAATTTGTACTTTTTGTACTTTTTCTCGTTTTATTTTCAAAAGCCAATTTTCCTGGCATTTTGTTAAGTGAAACAAAATGGCGACTCTGCTGGGGACGACCTTCTCCTCTGACGAGGAGGCAATTGCTCAATATGATGATGTTTCGGTCGGTTCGACCAAGAAGACTCTGGTTGTGCACTTCGACCAGACTGCCTACGAAGAAATGCTCCGAACTGGGGGTGGTTCTCGCTGCTCCAATGTTCAAAAGTCTCGCAAAGCAAGAAAAGTTTGGATTCCTAAATCCAAAGTAGCTTCTGATCTCTCTGTTGCTTCTGGTAGCAAGGGAATTCTTTCCACTCCTGTCGTAGGGGCTCCCGTTCGTAACGAGGCAGTCCTTACTTCAGCGTCGCACTCTAAGTGTGGCAATTTATCTCCCGTCTGTCACGGTGAAGATAATCAGGTTTTACGTCCAGTAGGTAAAAACCAAGTTTTACGCTCAAGGCATAAGAATGAGTCTCCCATTTGTAATGCGGCAGACTCTAATGTTAATGCTTCTGAGGGTAAGAATAAATCTCCCGTCTGTGACGTGGTAGACACACGCAAATTATGCTCTTCGCGTAAAGGAAAATCTCCCGTCTGTGACGAGGTAGATAATCAATTTTTACGCTCTACGCGTAAAGGTAAGTCTCATGTCTTTTACAGTGTAGATAAAATTCGCAATGATGTTTTCATATCTAATGTGAATATACCTAAATGCGTACAATGTAAAAATATTGTTGGTAAAGCTTCAGTTCTACACCAACAACCTTCTTATACTGCTCTACGCAAAGTACCAAACCTACAAATTACACGCAATAAAAATGGAGTCCTTCATGCTCAAAAATCTCAAGATTTACGCACACAACTCCAAACGCGTAAAAATGTACAGTTTGATTCTGCGAATGCATCTAGTAATCTTCTCTATACACAAGGGACTAAACGTTTTTCTACCCCAAATGTAATAAAGAAGATTACTCCCTCTACTCCTTCTGATTTACGTAAATTGCTAATGCAAAAGCGTAAGAATAAACAATCTCCGGTGACATTCCCACAAGAAAAACACCATTGTGAATATCACCAGGTTGTAATCAACTGTTGTTGTTCAGCTTCAAAACGGTCAGTTTTTGATCGATTGAGTTTTAATGTGCCTCAACATCAAGCTGAAGACCAAGAACATGAGCTGTCATATGTATCAGTCAACATGGCATCTCATACTAACAGAGGACGACGTCCAAGACGGAATATGTCCCAAACTCCAGGTCAACAACAGTTCAACAGACTTCTTGATTCCTTTGAAGGAGTATATCAGAATACTCGATCAAGAAGACAAAGACAATTGCAGACTTCTGACTCAGAAGCTGGGGGTACTCAATCTTTTGAGTCTGAAACTGATAGTGTAGATTCATACTTCTATACTAACCCCTCTGTATCTTCAAGAGAAGTTGAATCCTATGCTATTGGAGATGAACCAGAGACGTCATCTGCTAATACGGAACAATGTCTCACTGCCGTCGAGCAATCACTGAAAGACATGCTTAATATGGTGCAAAGCATGCATCAGATAATATTGACTCAGCAAACTGCACAACCGGCAGTAGTAACACCGGTACCAGTAGCAGCACAAACTCAAGATAGTCAAGGGGCTGAAATACCTTTAAATATTCAAGAGCCTGTTGTAACCAAAATTCTGCATCTCCAGATTCTATCATTCCTGAAGATGTACCACCTCCAGTGGGGGTTACGGTACATCTAACAACTATTCAGTCAAATTTGCTTCCTCAAACCAGTGAAGCCATTCAAGCAGTGCGTGAGCTCAAAGCACAGTTTGAAGTTTTGAAGCATAAGGATCAGCTCCAAAGGTTAGGGATTAAGCAACCCTATCCTCCTCATTGGAATGATGTACCCTTTCTACCGAAATTTAAGCCACAATCTATGGTTTTGTTCGATGGAAAAGCATCTCCCAGTCAGTATATCAATTATTTTGATATTATGACTGTACATTTGCAGAAAAATGATGCTCTTCTCACTCGAGTGTTCATCGGGTGCCTGACGGGTTCAGCTTACGATTGGTATCGTAGTTTACCCGATAATTCTATTTCGTCTTTTGACGAATTTAAGGCAATGTTTCTCTCCCGCTTCTATGAAGGAGGTATGGACATGAACATGTCCTCTTTGATAGAAATCAAACAAAAGGAGAAAGAAGATACTCGGACGTTTATCGAACGTTTTTGACAGGCTACTCTAAAGATGCCTCCTGGTATGCCAGATTCAGCATTGATTGATACATGCAAGATGAATCTGCGTCCATCCATTGCTGTCTTTACGGGTTTCTAATTCACAGATTGGGCTTCGTTTATCATAGCAGCAGTTTCTGCCGAGACCAATGGTAGGTTGGCTCGTGAACATGGAATAATTTTCGCCTCAGAAGATGGAGGAAAGAAAAATAATCCTGGTAATCGTAATATGAAAGGAAAAGATACTCTTATGGTTAATCTTTCCAAGAACAAAACGATGCCGAATAATCAGCAATCTTCCAGGCCAAAGGAAGAATACTCTTTTGACGAAAGTGATATCCCAGGGATATTCCAATGTCTGGTAAAAAGTGGCAAACTTCATATTCCGGAGCCAAAGAGGCCTAATAAGGTGAATCTGACTGACAATCCCAAATATTGTATCTATCATAGATACATTAATCATCCTACCAGTGCTTGCTATGTCTTGAAAAAGAAGATCCAAGAGCTGATAAATGGTGGTGCTATCGCTTTAACTAATGATGACCATACGGTTACAACCAACATGGTTTCTCTTTAATTTGGAGATTTTCCTACAGCAAGTCCCAGATGGAATTATCCCAATCCCGAAGGCGACGATGAAGATTGTGAATATCCCGCCTGGCAGAAAAAAAAGTGAAGGATTGTTGCCTCTCATATTAAAGAATGGTGAAATTATGTGGGTACATCCTGACTTGGTACCTGAAATGAAAAATGAAGGTAAAACTTCAAAATCTAAGAAAGGTAAGAAAGTCAAAAACTACAACATGATTTCTCATGTTATTCCAGATCCTGATGACTTGGATCATCTATGGGATGGCCTTCCTTTAGAAGATAGACTGAGAGGATTTAACATCTGTCCCCAAGTCTAGCTCCTCCTACCAAGCTCACGCTTACTCATCAGCAGTGGCTAGCCATGAATAGTGTTCCCTTATACCGGGCACAGCAAGTCTTTGCTGCTTATGAAAAAGCTCCTACAGGGATTTTTTTCTTGTATCCCGAATCCTTCTTTTCTCGTAGCTGCAGAGACATCTATGCTTCATTCTTCTGTAGTTACAGAAGGACCTTCTTCTTTCTTCTGTTGAAATACCTGTCAAAAGTCCGCTGCCTACTCATTTGTACAGTCAGCAATCTGTCCTTCTCATGAAGAAGATGGGTTATGACTTTCAAAAGGCAGAAGGTTTGAATTATGATAAAGGAATACGACTTCCTTTACAAATTTAAAATCAAAAATCCACTGTTGGATTGGGTTCTGAAGTTCTTCATAATAACCCCTACAAGAAGAAGGCTAAGGAAGAGAAGACTAAATCCTGTAATATGGTACTTTCTTCTTCTGAGTCCGAAGAAGAAACTTTCACTGGTACAAGATCTGGAAAAGAGTACCACAAAGATTATGAGGGATCCTCCAAAGAAGCAGAAGACGTAGTGGAAACACTACCAGCTCAACCTTCTCTTGTTCCTGCTAAACCATCTATGGTTGAAAAGGGGAAACAGAAAGCAGTATGCTTTGACGTTCCATTGAAGTCTGCTTCCAGTCAGGGGGTGGTGATGAAACCCTACAAATTTGATATTCTAGCTCAGTTGGCCAATACCCCGGCTAGACTATCTATATTTGAGCTGCTTCGTCTTTCGAGAGAAAGCAGGGAGACTTTGAGTGAAGCTTTACTTCAAGCAGATTCATGCTTGGCTCAACTCAAGAGTCCTGATAATACTCCAGTGTCATATCCGCAATGTCATAGTATGATGGAAGCAATTCCCAATATCACCTTTAAACAAGAAGATATGCTGTTGAAGCATAACAAATATGACAGACCTCTGTGCTACACTGGGTATATTGGATCCACTAAAATTGACAGGATTTACATTGATCCTGGGTCCTCAATTAGCATAATTCTTCAGAGTATGCTAAGACCCCTGAGGATTCCTACTAGTGATCTGACTTACACTAGTACTACGATAGTTGGTTTTAACTCTGGCAAGAGCAAACCACTGGGGAAGATTCGTCTGCAGATTCAGATTGGTGATCTTCGAACTATGGTAACTTCTATGTTATCAATTCAGACGTCTCCTATAATATCCTTCTGGGGAGACCATGGATTTACGAACATAATATCGTGCCTTCAACTCTCCACCAATGCTTCAAATATATGGATTCCCAAGGAGTTGTGAAGACTGAGTTTGCTGATATCAATCCTTTCAAGGGTACTGAAGTTTATTTCTCTGATTCAAGGCTTTATAAACAAGAGCATGTGAGAGAGATATCAGACATAGCTGAAGATCAATCATCTACTGAGGATCAGTCTGTTAATGAAGATCCGTCAGAAGAACAACCTTTGAAGATCATAGTCAAGGGACGAATCCAATCCCAACCTGTCAATGATCAACCTTTGATATCAAAGTTAAAGGAAGAACTCAAGCTTCATCTGAGGAATTAATAAATATTTCTGCTAAAAGCCAAGTTCAACCATTTATGATCAAGGTCAAAGGGTGTACTTCTTGTATAAACGATCCAGAACCACCATTGATTGTCAATCTTGGCAAAACTACGCAGAAGACGGATAATGGTCCACTGATGATTAATCCGAAGCGTAGCAGTCAAATTGTAAATGATGTAAATATTGATCATTCTGTACTTTTTGATATCAATCAAGATTTCCTTTTCGAGTATATGGCTGTCAAGTTTATTGAAAGGATGACTTTATCTTCTGATAATCAAAGTCATCAATACAAAGGCGACAGGTAAGTCAAGTTCAGTTTAGCGAAGTTAACCAATAGTACTCAATCTATCTAGTAGTGAATCGGAAACCAGAACCAGAAGAAACTTTATACATCGACTATAAGGAAAATTCTTTTCCTCTTCAGGTTGATGTCTGTCCTTATGCTCAAAGGTTCCTAAAATCTTCCCCCTATCTTCTACCTGTGGCCGCTTCATCACAAGCTTGCGTAACTTTTAGACGTCACGAAGAATCTTATTTCGTGGTTTCGTCTAATAAGAAAAATAAGCGCCAAATTGTGTTTAGCCTGGCTAGAAATATCCCTGTTGCTCAGACGGATGATCTGAAAGATAAAGATAAAGAAAAAATCCGAATTGACAAATACAGTCAACAATCTATCAAGATTATCCAGAATATGGGATATGATTTGAAGACTATGCAAGGTCTCAATCAAGGCAAGGGTAGACGACTACCATTATGTGGTGATCCGTTTTACCAGAAGACTCGTCATGGGTTGGGATATGATCCGTCCCACATGTTTAATGACGATATACAAGAAGAATTCTCTTCTAGCTCTTCACAATCATCAGATTCGGAGGAAATTCAATTCATGGAATCCGATATGTCTCGTTCCTCATATGACGAATCTGAGCAAATATTTTCAGCTTATATGGTTCAAACTGATGATGAATCTGAACTATTTGAGAATGATCCTTGGGCTTAACAGATGGATACTCAGTAGGAACTTCGTTTTGAACAGCGACAGCCACCTACAGAGGATGAGGTTATCCAGATTGATGTTGGAGATGGAACTGCATCCAAACCAATATTCATCAGTAAGAATCTTTCCGAAGATGAAAAGGAACAGTTGATAAAACTTATCAAAGAATATATTGACATTTTTGCATGGAGTTATGAGGATATGCCAGGGCTAGATCCTAAAGTTGCTACTCATAAACTCAATATTTTGCCCAATGTCAAGCCTGTAAAACAACAGCAACGGCGCTTTAGACCAGATATGATGGATGCAATTGAAGCAGAAGTCAAAAAGTTGATTACATGTGGCTTTGTTCGTGAAGAGCAACACCCAGATTGGGTTGCCAATATTGTTCCTATTATGAAGAAGAACGGAAAAGTCCGAGTTTGCATAGATTATCGAGATCTTAATGCGGCTTGTCCAAAGGACGAATTTCTACTTCCAATTATTGATGTTATGATAGACAATACATATGGTTTTGAACGCATGTCTTTGATGGACGGATTCTCAAGATACAATCAGATCAAGATGCATCCAGAAGATGAGAAGCATACTGCTTTTCGTACACCCCTTGGGGTTTACTGCTATACGGTTATGCCGTTTGGTCTCAAAAACGCCTGTGCCACGTATCAACGGGCTATGAGCAACATCTTTCAAGAACATCTACGGAAGATAGTTGAATGCTACGTAGATGACATTGCTGTTAAGAGTCGATCAAAGGATGATCACATTCAGGACTTGAAGACAGTATTTGAATTGATGCGTCAGCATCAATTGAAAATGAACCCTCCTAAGTCTTTCTTAGGGGTTTCCAGTGGAAAGTTTTTAGGATTTGTTATTACTTTTCAGGGTATCCATGTTGATCCTGATAAGGTTAAAGCAATTCTTGAAATGCGTCCTCCTCGTAATCTGAAAGAACTTCGTGGCTTTCAGGGTCGTATTGCTTATATCAGAAGATTTATATCTAATCTTTCTGGGAGATGTCAACCTTTCTCCCATCTATTAAAGAAAGGTGTATCTTTTATCTGGGATGAAGCGTGTCAGAAAGCCTTCAATGACATTAAGCAATACCTTACAAACCCACCTGTTCTGGTACCTCCGGTGGTAGGTAGGCCATTTTTGTTATATGTTCGAGCCTTGGATCATTCACTTGGCGCTCTTTTGGCACAGAAAAGTGATATAGGTCATGAACAAGCAATATATTATCTGAGCAGAATGATGGTCGGAGCTGAACACAGGTATACTCCTGTGGAAAAGGAATATCTAGCTTTGGTTTTTTGCCGTCCAAAAGACAAGACATTATGTCACTGGACAGACTATTCATGTCATCTCCAGAATAAATTCTATTTGGGTATTGATGAGAAAACCGAGCATTCTTAATTCCAGGTTAGCTAACTGGGCGATGTTGCTCACTCCTTATGACATGGTTTATGTACCTCAAAAATCAGTGAAGGGCCAAGCATTAGCTGATTTCTTAGCTGCTCATCCTATACCTGAAACTTCGAAGTTATATGAAGACATTCCAGATGAAGTTGTGGATTGTAACATGACTTTGAAGAATGACATATGGCAATTATATTTGATGGAGCATCACGAGTAGGACCTAAAGGCAATATTGTCTCTGAAGTAGGAATCGTTTTGGTTTCTCCTGACAAAATGGTCATATACCGTACCTATTCTCTTAACGAGCCATGCTCCAACAATGTAGCAGAATATAATTCTCTATTGATCGGTCTCCAAGTAGCAAAACAATTGGATATTGAATTCCTAGAAGCTTATGGAGATTCTCAATTGATCGTTAATCAAGTTAGAGGGACTTATGAAGTCAGAAATCCTGATCTCATCCCTTATCATCAAGTGGTGGTCGAGTTGGTCCTTTCATTCAAAGGATTCTTTATGAATTTGTACCACGTTCTCAGAATGTGGAAGCTGATGCTCTTGCTAGCTTAGCTGCAGACTTGGCTGTTCCAATCCGAAGGCAAAATATAATTACTTTGTTGGACCGACATCTATGCTGTATCAAGAATAATCTGTATATTGAACAAAGTTATACTACAGAGTCAAATTCCCAACAGAGGGATTGGAGAACTCCATTCATTGATTATGCAGTTCATAGGATTTTGCCTGAAGATCCAAAAGAAGCTGCATCAATTAAGAGACGATCATTTCGATTCTATTATGATTCGTCTTTACATATGCTATATCGTCATTCATATGATGGACTCTTGCTTCGTTTGTCTCTCAGAAAGTGAAGCCAAACAAACACTACGAGAAGCTCATGATGGCGTTTGTGGTGCCCATCAACCGGGTCCTAAATTACAAGACCGCATTCGAAGAATGGGATATTATTGGCCTTCTATGATAGCAAATGCTGTAGACTATGCCAGAAGATGTAAAGCATGTCAGATTTATGCCGATTTTATTTATCAACTGTCTGAATTTCTATATCCTACAACAGCCTCTTGGCCCTTCGAAGCTTGGGGCATGGATATCATTGGTCCTATTAACCCTCCTTCTGTTAAGGGACATCGGTTTATATTAGCTATAACCGATTACTTTTCCAAGTGGGCAGAAGCAGTTCCCCTTACTGAAGTAAAAATATCTAATGTGATCAGCTTCATCAAGCACCATGTCATTTATCGCTTCGGGATTCCTCGACAAATAATTCATAACAATGGTCCGCAATTTGCCAGTCAGGCATTTTATCGGTTCTGTGATAAGAATCGAATTCAGAATTTGGCTTCTACGGCTTATAATCCAGCTGCTAATAGTTTAGCCGAAGCTTTCAACAAGACGATCATCAAACTTCTCAAAAAGTTTGTCTCTTCTAATAAACGTGATTGAAATGAGAAACTTGGAGAATGTTTATGGGCTTATCGAACAACAGTCCGAACTCCTACTGGATTTACACCATTTTCATTGGTTTATGGATGTGAGGCTGTTCTTCCCTTAGAAATCCAGATCCCATCTCTACGAATAGCTATTGCTAATGAGCTAACTACAGAGAATAATGATCGCTTACGACTCCAAGAACTTGAAGGATTGGATGAGAAGCGTCTTCAAGTACAACAGCATATTGAGCTCTATCAAGCCCGTATATCTTGAACTTTCAATCGTAAAGTTAAAGAGAGGGTATTCAAGGTTGGCGAACTGGTATTAGCTGTTCGAAGACCGATGGTGATGACTCATAAAAGCAAAGGGAAATTCCAAGCGAAATGGGAAGGCCCTTATGTAATTGAGTCCGTGTTTTCCAATGGCGCCTATCGGTTATCAAAGCCCAATAGAGATTTACTCATGCTGCCGATCAATGGCAAATTTCTTAAGAAATACTATGTATAAAAAAGAAGACAGAATAAAAATAATATCTCTTTTATTTTTATTTTTGTTCAAGACAAAAAGATTAAGGACGAGGGCCACTGCCTTCGCCTTCCTTATTGAATACATAGTCAGTCAATGCTTCGAAGGCATCGTTGCCTGAGTTCATAAAAAACTTGCAGGCAGCCATCCTCACCGCTTCTTCTTTAGGAGTTTTTCCTGGCTCTACTAAGAATGCAAGAATGTCTTAGGGTGGCTTGGGCGTAGAAGAGCTTTCGCCCACTTCGGTTGGATCTGTCGCAATTGGCTCAATGGGGCACGTCTCAATGATGTCCTCAATTTTCCTGGAGACTTTATTCTTTTGTTGTACATCCTCGGAAGACATTTCCAATAGAGGAGTGGAAATAAGAATGAAATGTTACAAGCAGTTCTCACATATTTATAGAAGAGGATATAAATGAACCGGTCTTTGAAATTGAGAACAACCTTTCATTCCTGAAAAGGCCTGTCCGTTCGTTTTATCAGGTTCATTCATTTAATTATGGAATTGAATCAATGTTTTCTTTTCCCGAAAGTTATGTTGATTTATTCGTACATTGATATGGACCTATATGCTCATGACATCTGTCTCCTTATTCCCCAGCTACCAAGGTTTGGTTAAGCTGATTTCTTGTCTCCTTTGAGAGGGATTTTAAATCTTCTATTTTATCAATTGATTAAAAAGTGGGATTCGATATTTATCATGTTTTCATGACCTCTGGATAAATATTTACTTTTCTTATCTATCATTTCCATTTGACCTGTGCATAGATATTAATCTATTTTTTTGAGTTCTTACATACTGTCATGTCTATATTACCTCTGATAGTATTGTGTACTCTAAAACAGAAAACAAGATTTTATTATTTATCATGTCCATATTACATCTAGATAGATACAAATCATTGAGCATAGAAGACTTATTATTTCCATTCCCATATCATCAAAAAAGTCTATTACATTTCTTAGACTTTCTTACAAATCATAATGGAAATCTATTACATCTTGGATTTTCATTCTATACGACAACGATAACCTAATAAAGATCTATTTTCTTCTTTGGATCTTCTTTGTCGGATTCGTTGTTGGTGTCAATTCTTTACTGTCTGAGCCCTAGTGTTGACCAGAACAGTAGGAATTAACTCTGGTCTTCTCTCTCAGACGAGAGCAGAACCCCAGAGTATGGCAGCCCGAAGGCGTGTTGCTGTCAATACAACTGGTGGAGTAGGAGCGGCCTTTCAGAGAAGATGGGAATGTATCCAACATTGGGATACGATTCCTAGTTCTGCCGCGAAAGGAACTCTACTACCCAATTTCTTGGGTTAGAGTTTACTCCACCATCCAACTCTCCGTGTATAAAGGCTCTTCCTACCAACAGAGGAAGACCCTTCTATCCCACGAAGAGTTCTGAGTTGTCTGATTTGCGCGTCAAAAGCGCATGAGCTCCCTGATGTTGATGTCAGAAGAATGCTCCTCACAGCGTCAAAATCGCCAATACCAGCCAAACTTCTGCAGAAAACAACAAAGAAGAAGTGTTTTAAACAGAAGTATCATCAGACGCGTATTAGACGCTAACTAAAAATAGATGCTTACACATCTTGTTTTATCTTCAACAGACTACAAGGAATTTTACGCCAGTGTCTCAGGTGTACCACTATTCAGCAAGGCTTTATGCCAGTGTCTCAGGTATACCACCATTCAACAAGGCTTCTACGCCATTGCTTCATGTGCACTTCATTAGCAAGGCTTTTTACGCCCGTCAAGAATTTATGCTCATGAGCAGCTGTTTTCAATAAAAAGTTCAAAGGCAGATAATTGCTTACGATCGGACTTACCACTTAGGTCAAATGGTTTGGCTCTAACAGTGGATGAATCTATGTCTGGTGACTAGGCGTACATAGGAACGCCATTGGAAAGCATCGCCATTGTCATTTCTTGGAGAACGACATTGCAAAAAGTTATCTTCAGAGGAATGAGAATGAGAATATATGAAACATTCTCGGCTATTTATAAAGACTGAAGAAACTGTTGATATGAGTCTATTTCGGGAAATGATCCTATTGAAAGGCTCTCGTGACCACAAGACAGATGCCACGTGTTGGTTTATTTCTTGGGAATGAACAACCATAGAAGCAGTAAAAAGAAGCGTTTTAACAATTCTGTGCATCAACAGATGAGATCAACATCAAAATTTTTTATAAAAAGGGGAAAGTGGACCCCTACATATAAAAGAGTCGCAATACATAAAATATTACTTTTCCTCTCCTTCGTTGGGCTGACGAAGGGAGGCACCTAACTCGCGCATATTGCGAATTCCGGAGCGACGCATCAGATTAAGAAATGCCTCTGCATCTCCTGCTCCCTCATACGCAGTTGAAGGACCGCCATCGATGCGACTAAAGACTGCTGGAGTCAGTCCAAAGCACTCTAAAAGGTTGTATGCTCGCTCAAAATCAAGCCTGGAGCTCGAAGCCTCTTTGTTGGTAATCTCGTTCTTTGGCGCCATGACAATACGAGGATGAATGGCAAGAATGAAGAAATTATTCTTATTTATACAAATCAAATCAACCCTTCATATTCCTTATGGAAAATTGCTCATTATTAATGCAAACTCGGGAAGATGAGGAAGCATTCGAAAGTTTCAAGAAATAAATTCATTGTGACGGTTAAGTATTGACCGACACTATTTTCTTGAAAATTACGCCGACTGTTGGATATCCCCACTTTTACACAGATGACTGTTGCGTATCCCGAATTTTACGCTGACTGGTCAAATCTCAACTTTTACGCTTCTGTTTAAAGTGTTTCAAATTTTGGATATATTTGACAACTTTGAAGGGGGTCTTGTAGGAGCGTAAAAAGTGCTTCACAGAATGAGTCAAAGTGATAGATCATTCCACTCAAATTGATCTACTTTACTCCGCAGAGAGGCTAAATACTTTACGCCCAAGACAAGGCTAATCGCTTTTACGCCTAAAGCAGCCAGGGTCAAGACAATGATTTTACGCCTATGGCAGGCTAACTACTTTTTATGCTGGACAAAGCTGTCAAGTCTTGCATTTAATGCAAAGTCTGACATGAAGATATTAATGATGGCATATACCACAGAATTTAAAGGGATTTGTTTTACACAGAGACCAATGTTGTCGTTTAGTATGTGGACTGAGCTACTTTACGCTCATAGTGTGACTTCTTTTACGCATGGAGACTATACGAGCTTTTACGCTCAAAGTTGACATGTGTGTAAAGTCTATTTGAGCTACTTTTATGCTCAAGGTTATTTAACAACCACTTTACGCGGGAAGTCTATGTCAGGGCTATTTTACGCCCAGTCTACTGCTTTACGCTCAGAGTACATTGGGGCTATTCTTACGCCCTATTCTTTCTGACCAATTTGGAACGTGGTTTGCCTACATGGCTTTCATGCCACATATCTCGAAGAACGTGTGTACGTGCATCCTATTCTTAATGAAATGATGGGACACGTGTCAACGTATACAGAGGATGACTTTGGTCGTGGGTGGCAGTTGTTAGCGTAAAGACGAAACTTTTGCTGATTTTTTACGCACAAGAGCCCAAGTCTATAAATAGACTTATTTTTCTCACATAACAGACGCAGAGACAGAGACATGAGGAGAGAAAACAGAGAGATTAGAACTCAGAGATTTTGATTCTCCAGAGCATTCTACTTCAACCTTTCTTTCAGAACAGAGTGAAGCAAAGCAGGAAAGCATTCGGCCTCGCCATCAGTGCCCAAGTGCGTCGATACCTTTCTGGTGACTTAGTTCTTCCAATTGTTCAACTTCAAGCAGCGATCTTCATCATCATCGTATGGTCCAAGGAACAAAGTGATCATTTACAGATCAGACTTCCATAGCAATACTTTCCCAGAATCAAATTTGTACTTCTTGTACTTTTTCTCGTTTTATTTTCAAAAGCCAATTTTCCTGGCATTTTGTTAAGTGAAACATATATGTATATGTATTTATATATATATATATATATATTTTTTAACACTGGCTAGAGCCTTCATTGAAAATAAAAACCGATAGGTTGGAACCGGAAGATAGCCCGAGTTCCTACAGAGTGTGGGAGAAGCCCTAACAAAGTTAACAGGATTTTTTTTTTGGCAGGAAAGGGAATAACGAAACACAACAAAAGAAAATTCAAATTTTGAATAACAAAATTCAAAAGCCGGCCACGTGGGGTCGTGGCGCAGGGCCCGAAGGGACAGGCGCACTGCCCGATGCACACGGCCCGAGGGGCGTGCTGCGCGAGATGGCACACGGCCCGGAGAGGGGGCACGCATCTCGGAGATAAGGGCCCGGGTCCTCCGGCGGAGGAGGCCGGCGTCCCGGGGACGTGGAGCTCCGGCAGCGGAGTAGAGCGGGCAGTGGTAGCGCCGACGACGGCCAGACGCGTCGGAAAGAGAGGGGGGGAGAAGAAGGAGGAAGGGCCAGGGGGGCCTGTCGAGGCGGCGAGACGGCCGGAACGCAGCCTCCCACGGGGACGGAGGGAGGGAAGAGAGGGAGGAGCTGGGGGAACGCCGGGCTCCGGCGGGGGTGGGAAGGGGAAAGAGGGAAGCCTCAGGTGTCGGAGGGGGGCCAGCCGACGGCGGGGCACGCGCACACCAGGGGGAGACAAGGGGGTTGCTCTGCCGGCGGGGGCCGCTCAACGGCAAGGAGGGGGGTTCGAGCATGAGTCGGAGCGAACGCCGTAGCCCGGAGGGCGACGGGGATGGCGTCACATGGCCAACCGGCAGCGAGAAAGGCGGAGGGAGCGCTCCGCAGGGCGCCACGGAGCCACGAGCGTCCAAGGCAGCTCAGCCTCGAGAGCTCTTGAGGCTGCTGACGAGGGAGGCGCAGGGGCGCCGGGGGGCGCCAGGGGAAGGGGAGCCGAAGGCGGGGGAGGAGGAGGAGGAGCCAGCGGTGAAGGCAACGCGGTATATATATATATATATATATATATATATATATATATATATATATATATATATATATATATATATATATATATATATATATATATATATATATATATATATATATTTATATGTATATATATAAATATTGTTGTTGTATATTTATATAAGTATTTCAAATTCTACTTTGTACAAAATATTATTGTGCATAAATTCACAAGTCATTTTTATTATTTAAATTGTGACTTGTGTATTTTAGCACTTTAAAAATATATTTATGTATATAAATTACTGCTTTTTATTGATTATGACCAATTGTTGTCCAAGCCTAGCATGGGTTTTTGGACCCAATTGTGTCTAATACATTCAGAGTCTGGGTAAGTCATATTGGACTTGATTCATAGCTCTGGGTCCTGTATCTGGACTTCGGTTCAATTTCGAATACATGGACAAAATAGTAAATAATTAATTAATTATTTTTCAGAAAGTATTACTTTTTGTTTTTGAATTTTTATATATATTTTAAGTGCTGTAAAAATCTGAGAAAAATTGTATTTAAATATTATGTTAATTTAGACAATTTATTATGATTTTTCCAGCATTTAATAAGTACTTTTGGTATTTTATAAAAATAGGAAAACAGAACTCATTTTTAGTATATATATTTTTGTTGATTTTTAATAAATATCTATGAGGGTTTATAAATTCTAGAAAAATTAGTATAAATTTCTATAATTAACAAGGATCATTTTGGTACCTTATTTTATGTAAAATTGAGCTTTTTGTCTATCTCAAAAAATTGTTGGAACACAGTGTACAGTTTGATTTATTTATTGAATAATTACGACTTTCAATGTTTCGTGTTGTTTTGAGTTATAGACATATTGGACCTCACCCCGCACTAGTGTAAAGGCCCTAGAAAGTTAGTTTGGGTATTGTGTCATCCCACGTTGGTCTCCTATGCTAAAGTTACCATTTGGCTAGGTGTCCAGTCAGAAAGTCGTGTTGCACCACTAGTGTTTTAGTGTTTAACTTAGTGTAAAAACTAAGTTTATGTATTTATTTCTACAGTAACGAGTTACCAGGCATCTATAGTATTTTTATCGCTGCTTTGCTTTGCTAAAGGCAAGTACTTCTACAAACTTTGTATACTGTTACAACAATGAACTGCGAATCCAACCATGTTAAATGCTAATCCTTGGGGTAGCAAGTTAAATCTTCACATGTTGTACTTTCAGTCACTACCATGCTTAGAACAGTCTTTATATATCTCTCACATGATTAGAATATGGGTTATGGGAAAACTGATAGTAGAGTACTGTTGGCCCATTGGTTATATGGTCAAACTGATTTTAATAATTGATCAAACTTTGTCTCGATATATAGAACTAGTCAGGATATCTCGAACTCTTGGACATGATCAAGAACGGCTATCTACTCAGTTCAAGACCGAAGTATTGTTTGCCTGTTCGAGTCTGTATTTCTTTGAGCAATGTATTTTTTATTTTATTTGAGTCAAGAAATACGTTGTACACCGAGTCGTACTGGTAAATAGGCTATTCCAAAATGATTTCAAAATGTTTTTAAAATGTCCTTAGTTTTGAAAAACATTCATATTAACAAAAGCTTCAAAAAGGTTTTCAAAATTCCCCAAAAACTAATTTTAAAAACCCTAACCTAAACCTGACAGAACTCGGCCAGAGTTCGGCCAGAGTTCGGTTAGTGGCCGTTTTGTTTTTGAATTCCTTGGAACTTGGTCCTCCTGCAGTTGCGAATTTGACCGAGATTTACTCATCGAGTTCTGCCCGAGTTCTGCCCGAATTCTGTCTTTGGAACTCCTATAAATAGAGAAAGATTTCGATCATTTTAACTCACTCATTCATTTTCAATCTTCTCTCTACTTAAAGCTTTCAGTCTTCCAAAGAGTTTTTCTCGAGCTTTAATTTTCAGATCCCAAGCCAATTATAATCCTCTTGTCGATTTGCCAGTACGGTGCGGTCTAGAAGTTTCTGAGTGATTGTAATCAGAAGACTTGATAGAAGAATACCTCTTCACAATTGAAGTTGGACGAGTTCTTCGTATCAAAGCTCGCGTTGTAAAAGTTGCAAGAACTTCGTAAGAAAACTTGCGGTTTTGCCTATAGTGGATTCAACTGGTAGCAAGAGTTCTACCGACTGGACTAGTCCTCAACAGAGGGAAATCAGTATACATCGCTGTCTTTGCGTTTGATTTCTTATCTCTGCCTTTACATTATTTAGTTGTGATTATTATTCTGTGATCTTGCTGCTAACAATTTTTAATTAGCATTATTCTGCTGCCAACTCTATTCACCCCCCCTAGAGTATTGCGCTTTACGATTTCGTTCCTACAATTGGTATCAGAGCGGATGTTAAAGGTAAAGCAATGTAACATTGCAATTATTTTTTCTTTTAACTAATTGTTATATAGATCACAGCACAACACATGGCAACTGTAAAATTCACAAGTGAAGGCCAGGCCACAAACAGACCTCCACTGTTTGATGGTACGAATTATACCTATTGGAAAATACGGATGAGTTTCTTCTTGAAATCACTTGACTTTGATTTATGGTCTATTGTTATTGATGGCTATCAAAAGCCACCTCGTATAAATATTGATGGAGTTTTAATTGAAAAACCCCATAACAGATATACAGAGGAAGAAAAGAAAAAGGCCAGTCTTGACGCACGTGCTATTAACGCTTTATTTTATGCTTTAGACAGAACTGAATTTAACAGGGTGTCTATCTGCACAACTGCTAATGAAGTGTGGAAGCTTCTTGAAGTCACACATGAAGGCACGACTCAAGTCAAAGAATCAAAGGTCAGCAGACTTACTCAAGAGTATGAGGTGTTCAAGATGAAGCCCAATGAAACAGTTACTCAGATGTTCGAAAGATTCTTGGATATTGTAAATCCTTTGTCCTCCCTAGGCAAAGATTACAGTAACCATAAAAAGATTCGCAAACTCCTGCGAGCACTTACCAAGAACTGGATTCCAAAGGCTACTGCAATCATTGAAGGGAACGACCTCACAACTATATCCCTTGAAGTATTCATGGGTAAGCTACTCACTCATGAACTGGAGCTACAAGAGTTTGAAGAGCCTGCACCAAAGGAGAAGACGATCGCTTTCAAGGCTCAACACAGAAAAGCTGCTGAAGGTGATTCAGACAGTAGTGAATCTGATGCTGAAGATCAGGCACTCCTAGCAAGAAAATTTAAAAGATTCATGAGAAATGAGAAGAAAGCCAAAGAAAACAATAGCAGCAACAACTGGTATCAAGATGATGCTGTCTGCTATGGCTGCAAGAAGAAGGGACACATGAAGAAGGATTGTCCTACAAACTCATCATCAAGCAAGAAGAGCAACAGGTATGAGACAGGGAACCTGAAGAGATCAACATCACGGAAGTATGCCAACACCAGTATATGGCATGAAAGTGAAGCCAGCGACTCAGAAGACAAACAATCAGAAGACGCTGCAAACGTATGCTTTATGGCATCCGATCAGGTACCTACTGAACCTGTAGTTGATACATATGATGACTTCACCTTTGAGCAATTAGAAGATGCCTTCAGTGAACTGATAAGTGATTACAGGAAACTGCGTAGCAAATATCAGACCTCTAAGAAGGTACTCAAAGAGTACAAAGGTGAAATAGGAAGACTTACCGACCTACTAGTTGAGGTTAGAAATAATGTTAGTGAGTCTGGTGAGCTTTCTTCTATTAAGCTCTTATTATACGAGACTACCAAGTCATCCGAAGAAAAAGACAAGGTTATTGACCAACTGAAAGAAGAACTTTCTAAAGAGAAGAAAAGTCTTCAAAGTGCACAAGTCAGAATGGAAGCCCTCACTTCTGACTATACTAAGTTGTATGACACTTCCAAAAGATTAGAAATTAGGTTAGGAAAACAGCCTGAAACTGCTGCTTCCTACCCTAACACGTGTCACTTATCGAAAAATCGGAACATTCCCAAACCAAACACTGTCAGACCTAACCATATCAAACCTTTACCCCAAAAGGTTAAGCCCAAACAGGATTATAGGTATGCTTTCTTCTATACTAGAAAACCTAAACCTACCAACCATGCACACCACTCAGCTTTCAACACTCAACATGCACAATGTCATTATTGAGGCCTCATTGGTCATATTTCTCCTGCATGTAGAATCAGAAAGCTTGTTGATTTAAATATTTATGCATGGATACCAAAAGCTAACATTTTAGGACCCTACAAGAAATGGGTACCAAAAGTTTCATCTGTAAATTATTTTGTAGGTGGAACACCTTTTACATGCTAAAAGTAAATGGATCCTCGACAGCGGTTGTTCACGACATATGACCGGTGATGCTACATTATTTGTAACACTGTCGAAGAAGAAGAAGGAAGGTTATGTCTCCTTCGGTAACAACTTGAAAGGGTATATCATTAGTATCGGTGATGTTGGTAAGTCTCCCTATCCTGTGATTAAGGATGTCTGTCTGGTTACCGAGTTGAAACATAATCTACTTACTCAGCATAAGTCATTTAGCTGATCATGGTTATGGCATCAACTTTGGCAAAGACAAATGTACTATAGTTGATAGCTCAACTAGTAGTACTATCTTTGAAGGCATCAGGGAAGACAACATATATGTTTTCTATTTGTTGGAAGAAACTAACATTTCAGGTAGATGCTTAATGGCTAAAAGTGATGAGAGTCATCTATGGCATATGAGACTCGTCACGCAAATATGGACACAATCTCAAGATTATCCACGAAGAAGCTAGTACGCGGTTTACCGGATATAACATTCAAGAAGGATTCGGTATGAAGCCAATGTGAAAAGAACAAAGCTACCAGATCCACATTCAAATCAATAAACGCAGTATGTACTACTAGACCTCTACAATTGCTACATATGGACTTATTTGGTCCTAGCAGAGTTGCTAGCCTCGGAGGTAAGTTATATGCTTTTGTAATTGTAGATGTTTACTCTAGATACACGTGGGTATACTTTTTGACACGCAAGAATGATGCATTATTCGAATTTGTCGCCTTTTGCAAGAAAGTACAGAATAAAAAAGGTTACATGATCACTCGTATTAGAAGCGATCATGGAGGCGAATTCGAGAATACAGACTTTGAGCAATTTTGTAACACACACGGTTTTGTACATGAGTTCTCCTGTCCTAGGACTCCACAATAAAATGGAGTTGTGGAACGTAAGAACAGAACTCTATCCAAAATGGCCAGAGTAATGTTAAACCAGTTTAGTCTACCCAAATATTTCTGGGCTGAAGCTGTCAATACATCTTGTTTTGTTCTCAATAGAGTTCTAATTCGACCCAAATCGAAGAAGACTCCATTTGAGTTATGGTTTGATAGAATTCCATCAGTTTCATATTTTAGAATATTTGGTTGTAAATGCTTTATTCTTAGTACTAAAGATAATTTGGGAAAGTTTGACGAAAAGGCCGATGAAGGTATATTTTTAGGTTATGCGGCCAAGAGCAAAGGATACAGAGTCTTCAACAAACGAACTATGATCATCGAAGAATCAATCAACGTCACCTTTGATGAATTGAATCAAATGACTTTCGATGACAATGACGAAGATCTAACTGTACCAAGCTCAGCACCAGCTGACTCTCCAAGAGAAGAACCCGAAACCAGCTACCTTCGGAGTCTGCCGAAAATATTGAAATTTACGGCTGATCATCCAAAGGATTTGGTAATTGGTGATATTACCAACGGTGTAAGTACTCGTACATCCAGTAGAGATATTGTTTCTAGTATTGCATTCATTTCACAGCTAGAACCCAAAACCATTGATGAAGCATGTAGTGATAATTTTTGGATAGATGCTATGCAAGAGGAATTAAACCAATTTGAACGGAATCAAGTTTGGGAACTTGTTCCCAAGCCTATTGATCATCCGGTCATTGGCACCCGTTGGGTATTCCGAAATAAACTTAATGAGAATGGTTTAGTGACTCGTAATAAGGCTCGACTCGTAGCTCAATGATACAATCAGGAAGAAGGTATCGACTACGATGAGACTTATGCCCCAGTTGCAAGATTAGAATCCATTCGCATGTTATGCGCATTTGCATGTTTTCATAATTTCAAATTATTTCAAATGGATGTCAAGAGTGCATTTTTAAATGGTTTTATAAAAGAAAAAGTTTTTGTAGCACAACCTCCAGGTTTCATAGATTTTAAAAACCCTGATCATGTTTTCAAGTTGAAGAAAGCTTTATACGGTTTGAAACAAGCCCCTCGTGGTTGGTATGATTGTCTAAGCTCTTTCCTACTTGACAACGGTTTTTCAAAAGGCAAGGTTGACACTACACTTTTTATTAAGTCTTTTAATGGCAAGCTTCTCTTAATACAAGTCTATGTTGATGATATTATATTTGGATCCACTGATGAATCTCTTTGTCAAGAATTCTCTAAGTGTATGCAGAATGAGTTTGAGATGAGCATGATGGGAGAGCTAAAATTCTTTCTCGGACTGCAAATCAAACAAACTGACAATGGGACATTCATAAATCAAGCCAAGTACACAAAAGATTTGTTAAAGAAGTTTGATCTGGACAATGTCAAACCTATTGACACTCCGATGGCAACTTCAACAAAGCTTGATATTGATGAACAAGGCAAGCCGGTCGACACACGTAAGTATCGAGGTATAATCGGTAGTTTATTTTATTTAACTGCTAGTCGTCCAGATATTATGTTTAGTGTTTGCCTGTGTGCACGTTTTCAAGCTAATCCAAAGGAATCACATCTGTGCGCAGTTAAGCGTATCTTTCGATACCTTAAGGGCACTTCTTCTGTTGGCTTATGGCATCCCAAAACTAAGTCCTTTGACCTTATTGGTTACTCGAATGCAGATTTTGCTGGATACAAAGTTGATAGAAAAAGTACCAACGGCACATGTCATTTCTTAGGCAAGGCTTTAGTCTCATGGTTTAGTAAAAAGCAAAATTTTGTGGCCCTATCAACAACAGAGGCTGAGTATATCGTCGCAGGACGTTGTTGTGCTCAGATTTTGTGGATGAAACAAACCTTAGAAGACTATAATTTATTTTACACACACATTCCCATTTTCTGTGACAACACGAGCACAATTAATTTGACTAAGAATCCAGTATGTCACTCTCGTACTAAGCATATCGAGATTCGATATCATTTTCTTAGATATCATCATCAGAAGATATTGACCTTGTGTACATAGACACTGAGAATCAATTAGCTGACATCTTCATAAAACCTCTAGCAGAAGATCGTTTCAATTATTTACGTCGAGAATTAGGAATTTTGGACGTCAATAATGTTAATTAATTTTGTTTTATGATTATATTTCAATACACAAAAACTGTGTTAAAAACAAGCCAATAAAGAGTCTGTCTGTCACCACAACTATGGTTGATGCGAAGCGGTACTTAAGAGTTCTCCGGTGAACCTCCGCCAGCTGGGACAGTACTCCTACAGCTAATCTGAGACAGTCGCTGTGTAACAATATTTAATCTATAAAATAATATTAATTATATTAATTGAAGGTTGAAATTACTAATCTTTGAATTAAATCTTTGAAATGAGTCAAATGAAAAGAAAGTGGCCCAAACCACCTCTAGGCGAATTCGGCCAAAATTCGGACCGAATTCGGCCCGAGTTCGGTTAGTGGTATCTGGTTATATAACCAGAACCCGAGAGCCTTTCTTCTTCATTGCTTCTAAAACCACCTTCACAGCAACAACAGCCGTGCGAAAGCTCTCAAACCCTAGTTCTTCACCACTCCGTTTCTCCCTATCTACGTGGTGAAATCCATCCAAATTTTAGATTCGTGCGGAGATCGTTGTCCTCTACAACATACTTAAATCTTGGGAGGTATAACTCCGTATTTCACCTCCTTTCAATTTCGTGCATATTTACTTTATTTGCACAATGCTACCTAAGGGATTCAACCCCTTCAAGATGAAGAAGACGACCAATCCTAGTGAGGAAGGATCATCTTCAAATCCACCCACGGATTCCCACTTTTCACCAGTTCAATCGAGCGATGGCGCGTTCGATGGATTTTATTTTCAAACCCTAGATCAAGCCCTTCTTTGGTATGGAGACTTCTCTATGAGATCTAGATGCACAGGCGCTCCTATCAAATGGACTGTGTTTCCAGAACACCGCCCTTATTTTGAGGCATTAGGGTTACAACACGTTGTTAAACTTTGTTTCCCGGTAGCTACTAATGCCATTAGACTTTTCTATTGTAATATCATACTAAACACGTTTGACGTAAGTACTCGTGTTGGCGGACTAGATATCGAGTTCAATGATGTCCTCTTAGCGGAAATCCTTGGTCTATCTAACGAAGGTGCATCGCTTGATGATATCACTGAATTTGATTTCCCCAACGGCACGACACTTGCTAGTTTCAAAGCCGAACTCTGTGCACCTGATCGAGTTCGCTCTGGAAAGTTCAAGGCAAATAACTTAAACTTGTTTAATTATGAATTGCATCGTATCATTTACTCCACTCTCCTTCCGAAGTCTACTTCAAAGGATGATGTCACATCACTTGAGCTGTCTGCTATGTACCATATTCTTAAGGGGATTCCTTTTTCTGCCCCTAAGACTATTATCCAGATGATTGGACGTTGTCGTGCAAGAGATAGAAATCTCTCTTATGCGATGATTCTCCCACGTATCTTCCAGTGTTTTGATATTTATCTGTCAACTTGTACTCAAGGCCCTGAGCCCAAGTTTCTTAAGCTATCTCGTCGTAGTATGACTGCTGCTGCTCCTCCTACTGTTCCTCCTACTGCTCCACCTCCTCCACCTCCTCAGCAGTATGCCATGACCTTTGAAGGCATACACCAGCATCTTTCTAATTTGCACGTCTCGATGACGGATATGGCCCGCGAACGTGAGTTCCGCGATGTCACTCGTTATCAGGCGATAGCAAATTCTCTAGCTGATCTCCGATTTGCTCAGACTGGACATTCTATCGGTTCTATTCCTAGAGATCCAGCCTTCTCTGGTTACCACTGTGAGGATGAGGCTGTTCATGCCTACTTTCAGCCCGGTAATGCATATGATTGGTATCGTTCTGATCGTGCCCCTACTCGAGACTATGTCAGTGAGTTTTACACTGGCGCCCCTCCTCACCCTTCTGGCGCTGGTACTTCTGGAGCTGGTCCTTCTGGACATGCCGGTCATGCTGATGATGATGATGAGGAGATGTGATGATGATATATTAGCTGATTTTGAGACTTAGTTATTGTCTACTGTACACTTGGAAATGCTCCGACATTCCAAGTTTCTTTCTTTCTAGCTTTTATGCTCATTTTTTTGAGGACTTGTACTGGATATTTCTTGATGTCTCTTGGACATCATTTTATCTTTATGGGATGCGTAGTTTATCTTTCACATCGGTTTATTTATTTATTTATTTATAGCATCTTTATCTGCTTCTATATTATAAACTGCTTGTGAAATAAATCTCTGTTATATCTTTCTTGTGTTTCGTTACTGTTTGTTTCTTATGCATTGATTGCGGGAGAGCTTTCTCTTTGCAATTATTTTGCTAAGTGACAACGGGGGAGAAATAGGATCTAATATTTCGTTTTTGAGACTAATACAGGGATTGAACAATTTTGAACAATGTTGAACAATTTTATGGTATCTTATCTCAAAAGATGTTATATCATTCATAGTTTGTCAATTATCAAAATGGAGGAGATTGTTGGCCCATTGGTCATATGGTCAAACTGATTTTAATAATTGATTAAACTCTGTCTCGATATATGGAACTAGTCAGGATATTTCGAACTCTTGGACATGATCAAGAACGGCTATCTACTCAGTTCAAGACCGAAGCGTTGTTTGCCTGTTCGAGTCTGTATTTCTTTGAGCAATGTATTTTTCATTTTATTTGAGTCTAGGAATACGTTGTACACCGAGTCGTACTGGCAAATAGGCTATTCCAAAATAATTTTAAAATGTTTTTAAAATGTCCTTAGTTTTGAAAAACATTCGTATTAACAAAAGCTTCAAAAAGGTTTTCAAAAAGGTTTTCAAAATTCTCCAAAAACTAATTTTAAAAACCCTATCCTAACCCTGACAGAACTCGGCCAGAGTTCTGCCAGAGTTCGGTTAGTGGACGTTTTGTTTTTGAATTCCTTAGAACTTGGTCCTCCTGCAGTTGTAGATTTGACCGAGATTTACTCATCGAGTTCTGCCTGAATTCTGCCCGAATTCTGCCAGAATTCTGTCTTTGGAACTCCTATAAATAGAGAAGGATTTTGATCATTTTAACTCACTCATTCACTTTCAATATTCTCTCTACTTAAAGCTTGCAGTCTTCTAAAGAGTTTTTCTCGAGCTTTAATTTTCAGATCCTAAGCCAATTACAATCCTCTAGTCGATTTGCCAGTGCGGTACGGCCTAGAAGTTTCTGAGTGACTGTAATCAGAAGACTTGATAGAAGAATACTTCTTCACAATTGAAGTTGGACGAGTTCTTCGTATCAAAGCTCGCGTTATAGAAGTTACAAGGACTTCGTAAGAAAACTTACAGTTTTGCCTATAGTGGATTCAACTGGTAGCAAGAGTTCTACCGACTGGACTAGTCCTCAACAGAGGGAAACCAGTATACATTGCTGTCTTTGCGTTTGCTTTCTTATCTCTGCCTTTACATTATTTAGTTGTGATTATTATTCTGTGATTTTGCTGCTAACAATTTTTAATTAGCATTATTCCGCTGCCAACTCTATTCACCCCCCTCTAAAGTATTGCGCTTTACGATTTCGTTCCTACAAGTACGTGATCATGCCCCCTTCTTCGTACGTATGTACCGAGCAAAGTTTTATTTTATATGATTATTACGCCGCAGGCTTTATCTCAAAGCGGATTTGTGCGTATGTACATCTATCGCCGTATCACTTATACGAAAGTACATTTCATTATGTGCCCCTGCACATTGTACATCTATTGACGATTACGTACCTGCTACAGTTTTAAACATTACATATATATATCTGTCTATATGACATATGTGTCCTTGCCATGATAGATTATGAGATGCCATGATTCCAGTTTATTTCTCTTATGTTCATTTCATGTTTCGTATATTAGTTTACTAGAAACAGTACTTGCTCCCGTCCTGACAGGATAACGTTATTGGTATACTTACTGAGGAGGAGTTGCTCTATGATTCATATTATGGAGTTACTGCCAAGGACCAGGCTTTATCTTACGAGGATGTACCTGCGATAAAATTTGTCTAGTTGTCTATTTACATTTTGGACTTCTTGAGAGTAGTCATGTATTAGACTATGTATTTTGTGACTGGACCTGTATCCAGTTTTACATTTCGGACTTGTACTTGGACTTACTATTACATGAGATGACTTTTGTGTTTGGAGCATTTATGACTCTTCATTTCATATAGAACTGTTAGCACATTTTAGTCTTACCTTGTTATCTTTAGAACAGCTTACTACACTTTATCTCAAGCATAGGCTGGACATGACTCGGCCCGGCCCAACAATTTGGGTAGCGGATCGTGACAGCCAGAGCTAACTGCCGCATAGTCTATCTTCCTGCGGCTAGAGTTGGCTGCCGCATGAGTTGTTCCCTGCGGCCAGAGTTGGCTGCCGTATAAGTCGTCTGCCTGCGGCCAGAGTTGGCTGCCGTATGGACGGACTGCCCATCTCTCTTATGCGACTTTTTCTTTGTCCGCATGGATTTTCCTTGTGCCCCCAAAAATTTAGTATCGTAGTGTTTTCCTCTGCAAGATTTAGGGGCAGTGGGGTCCTCTGCGGTCGGAAGCAAACCCGCAGGAGAGCTTTGGTGTCTTGGGCTGCAGAAGGAGCTTCTTCGAGAACTTGGTCGGGGGCAACGGTTTTGTGCGCCAACGTCCTGTGAGTCTTCTTTGGGTTGGCTCGCTTCTGTGACGGGCTGGCGCTCCCTTCAGAGACCAATTCTTCGAAGGCTTGTTGGTCAAAACGAACCACAAGCATCTGCTGTGTGGAGCCGAGCTTAGACGTGTCAGATTGCATCACCAGCTTCTCATCAGAAGCGAAGGATGTCCCTAGCAGAGTCGTCATCGTGTTTGCCATAAAAAATCAAAGACATGTATTACAGAATACTAAAATTGAGTGCAAACTCGCTTATAAAAAGAAAAGCCTAGAAAGAAATCCTAGGAAACAATCTAAGTACAATTGTTTAGTTTTGATTCTGGGGGGTGACGGTAGAGGCTCAAAAAAGTGCTATCAACTCTGCCTTACTCCTTGGACTATCTGACGCAGTCTTTAGCTCTTGAAAAAATTACTTTTTTGAAGGTTGCCAGCCTTTTGCACGGGTGTGGCACCCTGCTATATATAGTGGTATGTGTGTTGAGCCGCATAGATGGCCTGTGGCCACATGGCTAATTAGTACGTGAAGACCCGCTCTTTGGCCGCCATCTGTCAATTTGTTGGAATTTTGTTGCAGCAAATTTGGGCAGTTAAGACTTGGTCAGCTTGCCACGTGTCCTGTCGCAGGAATCATTTTGAACCGCATAGATCTCTCAGTTTTTGACCATGTGGGGCCGCATGAGGCTTATGCGGCTTAAGTTGCAAACTTTCTTAGCCCAGACATAGCTTAAGGATTTAAGCCGCATAGATTCTGTATTTTGGCCGCATAAAGCTCATGCGGCCTTGATCACAGTTACTCTTGGCCGCATGAAGTTCGAAGACTTTGGGGCCGCATATGTTTGAGCCGCATAAGGTTCGTACGGCTTAGGTGACACTCCTTCTAGCAGCATGAAGGCGTACGAACCCTGCTTTTGGGCGACGTCTCACATCTTATCTTTTTGTCAAAGTGTCAGAGCTGTCATTGTTGTCAGTTTTGACAGGATTTGTCAGCTTTATCAGATGAACTGATTCTCCTGGCCGCATATCCTTCTTCTGCAGCTGGTTGTCGACGGGCCGCATATGGCATAGAATCTGTCATGCGACTTTTCTTTTATGCGGACCTGTTTGGCCCAAAGTATATATAGGGCAAATTATGATCCGCATGAACCCCATATTTTCCATGCTTCTACATCTTCCTATTCATCTTCCTCTTCCTCTTCACTTCTATCAACTTCCTCTTCCTCTTCCAATACTTCTACCTCTTCCAATTGATGAAACATGTCATGAGGAACTTCCGCTGAGTCCACATCGACAATATTTGTAATAAGAGGTAGTTCGTCTTCCTGATAAGCTATCTCGTCGACATCGAAGGCATATTAGTTATATTGAGAAGCAACGAAGCACGCGAAATAATTTTACTTACCCTCTAGCTTGTCCACTTCTTCCTCGTCGCAGTTGAGCAATACATATAATATTGCAGCCCTAACCTCGTCGTCATTCAGATATCTTTTTTTCATTTTACCAGATGGTTTTCCGTAGGCAGTAAATACTTTCAGCTTTTGCCTCATTACCATCTTCATGGCCGTCGTCATTTCTGGGAGCTCTTGTTCTGTTTGTAGCAATATGAGGCTGGAAATACATGGAACAGAAGTTCAAAATCTCCTCAAGGACATATGCTTCACAAATAGAACCCTCCACCCATGCCTTATTTTTTTACCTTCCTCTTCAGGTAGTTCAACTATCGCTCGAACGGGTACATCCAACGATAACCGATAGGTCTAGCAACAAGAGCCTTATGGACAAGATAAATCGGTAAATGCTCCATTGAATCGAAGAATGCAGGAGGAAAAACTCTTTCAAATTTGCAATGTGTTACCACAATGTCCTTCTCTTGCTTCTCTAAACGATCGACGAGCAACTTGCTAGAACAAAGATCTCTAAAGAATATGCTAAGCTCTGTTAATGGATCCCAGACTACCGGCGGTAATAATTCCCAAAATGCAACAGGAATTAACCTCTCCATGAATACGTGGCAATCGTAGCTCTTCATTCCGGTCAGTTTACACTCCTTTATGTCGACACATCTTCTTAGATTGGAGACGTATCCGTCCGGAGATTTCAAGTCCTGGATCCATCTACAAAGTATCACTTTGTCCTCCTTGTCCAGCGAGTAGATTGCCTTAGGCCGCAAATTCTTCCCCTTCCCGTTGTCTATCATGTGCAATGTAGGGCATCTGCATATTTCGGTTAAGTCCAACCTGGCCTTCTGATTGTCTTTTATCTTTCCTTTGACGTCCATTACAGTATTAATTATGTTATCAAACACGTTCTTCTAGATATACATGACGTCAACGTTATGTCTAATCAGATTTGTGCTCCAATATGGCAGATCCTAGAATATACTCATTTTGGTCCAGTTATAATCTTCGCCAAATCCCTCGCAACGGCTGCTCGTTGTAGGATCTTCAATAGCACTTGGGATTTCTTTTACTTGCTCCTATGTGTCCTCTCTGGACCACATTGGCGATGGATCGTCCTTCTCCATAGCACCGGCACGAAAAGCAGTTCTGTTCCTACGGTACGGATGGTCTTTCGGCAAGAACTGTCGGTGACAATCAAAGAAGCATAGCTTTCCTCCGTATCTCAAACGAAAAGCCTTAGTGCGGTCCATGCAATATGGACATGAAAGCCGACCATGAGTGCTCCATCCAGATAACATTCCATAAGCCGAAAAGTCGTTGATTGTCTACATTAGTGCTGCCCATATCTGAAAATTCTATTTTTTGAAGCATCATACGTGTACGCCCCTATTTTCCATAGCTGCTTCAGCTCATCTATCAACGGCTGTAAGTACACGTCGATGTTCCTCTTCGGGTTGTTCGGACCGGAGATGATAATAGTTAAGAACATGTAAGGTGTCTTCATGTACATCCAAGGCGGTAGGTTGTACGGAGTGAGGATTACCGGCCAGCATAAATATTGGGAGCCTGAAAGTCCAAATGGGGTGAAACCATCAGAGCAGAGCCCCAACCTTACATTACGCGCATCAGAAGCAAAATTAGGATATGCTCGATCGAAGTGCTTCCACGCTTCTCCATCATATAGGTGATCCAACACTCCTTCGGTCTGTTGTCGCTTGTGCCAACTCATATTTTCGGCAGTCTCTTTCACCATGAACAACCTCTGCAACCGCGGCATCAAAGGCAAGTAGTACATTGAAGCAGTCGGTCTTCTAGACTTGCCTGCAGCAGTTGGCTTGTAGCGATCAACACCACAGAATTCGCACACTTCTGCATCCTTGTCATCTTTGTAGTAAAGCATGCATCCGTTCTGACAGCAATCGATCTTCTCGTATCCCATCCAGAGGGATCTCACCATCCTCTTAGAGTGGTAGAAGTCTTTCGGTAACTTGGCACCCTTCGATAATATATCTGTAATCAACTCGAGCACTCTATTATAGCATTCTTGCGACATGTTAAAGTCAGACTTTATGCTCAAGAGACGAGTGATCACCTCTAAGGGTGAATGTTCCTCACAACCAGGGTACAAAGGAGTCCTTGCATTCTCCAGCAACTCCATGAACTTCGCAGCATCGGAATTCGGTGCCTCTTCAGCTGCGTCACGATTGTATGGATCAAAACTTGGCCCTGCAGCGTCGAAGACCATGTTCACGTACTCGTTTTCGACACCAGTTCTGTTGTGGACATTCATATAAGGCTCCACATAAGGCTGCGCTTGGAATGCTAAAGGTACAAGCTCTCCGTATGCGGTCCACTGGTAGTAATTCAGAAGGAAACCCTTTATGTATAAGTGATACGTCACATCCAATTCTGGTTGAAACTTTATGTTTCGACATTTTGTACACGGACACTTAATGTCCATGCCGTCCAGGGATTGAGGAAATGCCTTCGCGAATTGGAGGAATTGTTCTACTCTGGCGATATATTCATCTCGCACACCATACCTGTCATCTCGAATACGGTTGTACATCCACGAACGGTCTCGCAGATACATGGATATAGCCATTTCTTGATATCTACCAATATAAATAAACATCAAAACTGAAACAAATATACTACATACTACATACATACATTATACTGCGAGCCCCCTCGGGGCCCCACCCCGAGCAGCAGACCCCTAATCTTAAAACAAGTGATCCAAGAAACTAAACATGTAATCAAGTGACACTATTACTAGACAGCCTATCTGTTCTGTGTAAGATGCACTGGAGGACATCATTGAGCTATCACGGTGTACTCCGGAACTCTGGTAAGAAAACTCCAGTACCTATGATGTATCCGCAGCCCCGATAAGAAAAACTGTGATAACTATGAAATCTTCGCATGTCACGACCCGCATCCTGTTTAGGGGCACGAGCACGTGGGTATGTCCAGCCTACGCTGTAGTATCGACGGTAAAACGCTGTAAAGGTCATCTAGAATATATAGAATCTAAGACACAATAATATAACCTGTCATCTCTGCACGGAGGAATATAATCACCACTCAATCACATAAATCTAAGGAAGATAAGCATGATGATAAAGATAAGGATAAAGATGAAGTAAATAGTCTGAAATAGTGCTGAGCCACAATCACAAGTTCAGAATTTAAAGACATCACAAGATCCCAAATAAATACTACAAGTCTCAAAGTATCAAACTGAAATATAGTGCAGACAAAATCTAGCTAAACTAAGTCACTACAGGCGGTGCGTCCTCTACGAGCACCGGGTCCATAGGCTGGTCCTGGTCGTAGACCCCATCCATGCCAAACCCATAGTAGGTCAGGCAATCTACATCTAAATCCTCTGAAAAACAATGGGGGTTATCCTGTCAGGATATGAGCAAGTACAAACGCTAACAGCAGTTCCATATGAATTGACAAATACTATAAGAGACAATTATAATGAAATACAAGATAAAATATCACGACTGAAAGTAAAACAATACAAGAGAACTGGATATCATGTCATTGTGAGATATAAGATAAAACTGGAATATAAACAGTGGAAAGTAATCTGAGGTATGATGTAAACATAAAAAAAAAGTGCCATGAGATATTAGAGCGTTATGTGATCGTCTTGGGTCAAGATCAGGCTGTTCCATTTGACCGGCTATGCACAGGTAGTATCATAGTGTAGGGATCAGGCCGGCCAAAATGGAAAGCTATGCACAAGTAGTATAAGGTCAGGCTACATCCTACGTGTGGTGAGGGTGGAGCTATGCACAAGTAATAAACAAGTAGGGGTAATGATCACATAACCTCTAATAACTCTCCATCCCTGAATAGTATAATGGATCCAGACATGACAGGTCATGACACGGAATTCGAAGATCAGGGGGCCATCCCACTCCCAAATTAGCGTCTATACAAGTACATGAAACAATATCGAACAATATACTCATATACCAGGTAAACGAAGAATGCCATCTCATGACGAGATTCACGTATACTAGTCCGTGTATCCTCATGTCGAAAATCAAATATAACACTACAATTGAATCGGATATAGTAGATATCAAAGCAATAAAAACTATCAGAGAATGTACTTGCCTGCTGTCCTGAGCTGAGAAAATCGGACTACAAACCACTCAATGAGCCACGAACAGTCAACTCGCACAACAGTCTCCTAATGCTGAAACAGACATTACCAATGTTCTCAGAATGGTCAAAATATCTAGATTAGCCTACTCATAAGTCCAATTCTGGACACAGTGGCAAAATGGTAATTTTGGGTCAAAACGGTATCCACCGTTGGATCCGCTTTGCACCGAAAAGCGTGCCAGAATCTACGATCTCTAAAGTTATCAAACTACATTTCTACAGGTTCGGTTTGATGAGACAAACCCAATCGTATGTCCAAAGTTGGATTCCGGTGGGCCGTGCACAAATTCGCCCGTTGGATCGGATCGCAAGCCCGCCAAAATAGCGTTCCGATCGACCGTCTCAGAATCGGACCAAACTTGGCATACAGGACCAGAAAAATAATACGGTCCTATTGGCGCAAGTTTCGTCTCGATATGACGAGCGTGCACAAAGTAATTAACAAATTTGCAAAAAGACCGATACGTTGAACTTTGACGGATACACATCAAATTCATTGCGCACAAGCGACCAATTTGAATTCCGTCGAAGCCCACACATCCACGAAGTCGATACGCACCTTTCGATGCTTTCGGTTCGCCACCATGTCGCCCGGATTGATAGGACAGACGTCGTATCGGGACATTTTTTCTAAAAATTTAGTTTTGAAAACAAGTTTTTTCTCAATCTTCACAAACCAATAACTTTCTGTATAATGCATAAAAATCAAATCTACAAAAGGGTTTTGATCTCCTATATGTTGTCTACAAGTCTCTTCAGACCAATTTTGAAAACTATCAACACGCTGGTCGTAAATCAGCCACAAAGTTGGGACTTCGGGACAGTTTCTAAACCCAGAAAATTGAATTTTTTCTCGATTTTGGAACTCATTTTTCGTCGCACATGATGCGAATCGGCACGAAATATTTGGAGAGGATTAAAGATGTATGGATTGTCTACACGTAGAATTTTACGGATCTAGATTTGATCGAGTGTGCATGAAGAAACGAGACGGGAAAGATGGGTACCTTGCTGCTGTGCGCTGTTTCGCGCTGTCGATTTCCCCGCGCGCGTGCGGCGATTCCGGCGGCCTCCGGCGGTCGTGGTGGTGGCGCTGGGTCGTCGAAAAGGTGTGCAGCTTAGGTTAGGGTTTGCAAAACTCCCTCTCTCTCTCTCTCTCTCTCTCTATATATATATATATATATATATATATATATATATATATATATATATATATATATATATATATATATATATATACTGTATTTGGGTGTCGGGTTCGTATAGCTCGGGTTTGGTTTGTTGCTGTTAGTTTACTTTTGTGTGTGTGTGCTTTTGTTGGTGGGGTGTGTTGTGTTTTAATTTTGACTTTTTTTCTTTTATTTTTTACTTAATACTTTATATATATATATATATATATATTTTTTATATATATATATATATATATATATATATATATATATATATATATATATATATATATATATATATATATATATATATATATATAACAATTTATATGTATACATGCATGCATACATACAGACATACCTACATACATACATACATACATACATACATATATTTTTATTATATATTTATTTATTATATAAAAACTAACCAGTTATACCTATTATTTTTATTTAAAAAATTCTTTTTCCATTCTTTTTAAATGAATATGATATATATATATTTATATCTCATAAAATGAAATAAATACCAAAAAATTCTAAATTATTTCTAAAATTAAAATAAATATTCCGTATCTATATTTATTTAATATATTAAAAGTTTTATAGTAAAAACTTATTGAACATATATATATCTATATCAACAAAATACCTATTAACTAATAATGTAAAAACACTAAAAATAATAATTTAAATAATATTAAAATAGTAAAATAATGCAAATGACCATATTAGTCCTATTCAGAAAAGTGGAGGTGACAAATCTACCCTCCTAAAAAAATTTCGTCCTCGAAATTAGAGCAAACTAGCACAATAACACTAGCAAGAACAAAGAGAAAAAAATACCTCAAGGCTCGAAGAGATAAGGGTAACGCTCCCGCATCTCGTCCTCTCTTTTCCAGGTAGACTCACCTGGAGAGTGATGCCTCCATGCGATACGAACCAAAGGAATAACTTGGTTTCGGAGCACCTTCTCCCGACGATCCAGAATCTCTACAGGCTGCTCTGGATAGCGGAGAGTAGGCCCCACCTCTAACTCGGAGTGATCCAATACGTGACTAGGGTCTGCCACGTACTGCCTCAACTGTGACACATGGAACACGTTATGAACTCCCTCGAGCGTAGGAGAAATGTCCAATCGATAGGCTACCGCCCTGACCCTTCCAAGGATAGTGAAAGGTCCGATGAAGCGTGGACTAAGCTTTCTGCCTCGACCAAACGATTTGTGTCCCATGTCGGAGAAATCCTCAGGAACACCATATCGCCAACCTAGACACAATATAAGACTCAACACACAAAACCTAAACAAACAATCACAAGCAAACACAAAAACAGGAAAAAAACTGATACTAACCTCGAACTCTAACGGTCTCCGGTGGCTATCGGCCCAATGCCGCTGTCTATTCTGAGCCACCCGAAGTCTATCCTTGATCAACTTAACCTTCTATGCTGCATCCACCACCATCTCAGGACTAAGCAATATTCTCTCGCCGACATCGGCCCATGACAAAGGAGTACGACATCTCCGTCCGTATAGAGCCTCGAATGGCGACATCTCTATACTGGCCTAGATAGCTGTTTATTGTAAGCAAACTCTACCAGGTGGAGATGGTACTCCCAAGAACTCCCAAAATTTAACACACAAGTGCGAAGCATATCCTCGAGTGTCTGGATGGTCCTCTTTGACTGTCTGTCCGTCTGGGGGTGATACGCGGTACTGAACTTGAGCTGGGTGCCCAAGCTAGTATGCAAACTCCTCCAGAAGTAGGAAAGTGAAACGACTATCCCGATCCTAGACTATGCTCATCGGAACTCCATGCAATCTGACTATCTGCCATACATACATCTCTACCAGCTTCTCCGTATATAGTCCCATCTTGAAAGGCAAAAAGTTGTCCGATTTGGTCAGTCTATCAACGATGGCCCAAATCGCGTCTTTTCCTCCGATAGATCGTGGAAGTCCTGATACAAAGTTCGTAGTGATGTGCTCCCACTTCCACTCTGGAATGGATGGTGGCTGAAATAGACCACCTGGCCTCTGTCTCTCGGCTTTCACCTGCTGGCACACTAAGCATCGAGATACAAATTGAGCTACCTCCCGCTTCATGCTATACCACCATACGTGCTCTCTCAAGTCTCTGTACATCATGTTGGCTCCAGGATGCATAGAGTACTGAGAACGATGCGCTTCCTGTAGAATCTCCTCCCGAAGCGTTCCACTCGGAATGCATAATCTATAACCGTGCCTCTGCGACCCATCTTCGACTATAGAGAAATTGTCTAGCAATCCTGCCTGCACCTGCTCCCTGATGCTCCTCGGGGTCATATCATCAAACTGTGTTGATCTGACACTGTCCATCAATACAGACTGAATCTGTAAACCCCGTATCTGAACCTCCATGCCCAGAATGATCACCTCGATACCCAAACTATCTAGATCGGCCAATAGATGATGATCTGTCGGCAAATACATAGCGACTGGATACCTGCTCAAGGCATCTGCAACTATGTTGCCCTTCCTTGAATGGTACTACAAAGAGATATCGAAGTCCTTCATCAGCTCAAGCCAGCGCCTCTGTCTCATGTTCAATTCCTTTTGGGTGAACACGTACTTCAAGCTCTTGTGATCCGTGAAGATCTCAACTTACTGGCATACTCTATCCAGGATACTATACTACACTTATGGGATACTACCTTCTATTATTTTCCTCAAATGAATGCGGATAAATAAGTAGCATGTGGGGCCCAGTTGAATGGGACACAAGTGTCATATAGGTAGTAGGCTTAATGTGGGTCGTGTCCATATTTTGGGTCAACAAGTTTGGGTCGAAATGGTGCCCCCAATTCGAGTCGGAAATAAAAGTGACTTCGTGAGGTGAGTAAAGATTGGGCCTTGTGTCAGGAAAGTCGTGTGATAAATGAAGCACAAGATGGGTGCCAAGTAGGACACGAAGGTCATGGGCGTAGGGTATCTTGTCTAGATCATGCATATGAAGTCGGTTTTAGGAAAACAACTAGTCTTGTGCTCCTAAATTAAAGTTATGGCATATGCATATGATAATCATAAATAAAAGGGGAATGGTCAATGGCCTAAATTGATCCGAAAGTGTGCGTACAAGATAGTACAAGAGAACGAGTTTGAGTGAGATATGATTATCAAAATGAAGATAATCTGTCTACTACAAACTCATGAAGGAAGTTTCCAGAGATTGACATCTCTGACGCTCCAGAAATCAAAGTCACGGAAGAACATTCGTCTATCTAGGATACTCTCTCTAGGGTGTTTAAAGTCTTGACGCTGTCTACACAAGGCACTAACTCATC